>PVKH010040432.1:0-11064 GCA_004027955.1 Chaetophractus vellerosus | reverse complement strand
CTTTTAGGAGGCACCAGGAACCGAACCTAGGACCTCCCATGTGGGAAAGAGGCACTCAATTGCTTAAGCCACCTCTGCTCCCTGCTTTGTTGTGTCTCTCATTGTGTTTCTTCTTTGTGTCTCCTTGTTGCATCATCTTGTTGAATCAGCTCGCTGCACCAACCCTTTGCGCCAGCTTGCTGTCTTGTTTGTCTTCTCTAGGAGGCACTGGGAACTGAATCCGGGTCTCCCATCTGGTAGGCAGGCACCCAAATGCTTGAGCACATTTGCTTCCCTTATTGTCTCTTTAGTCTCTTTCTCTCTCCTTTTTTTTTTTAAATTGTAGAAATATATATACAGCATAAAAGTTCCCAACTCAACCACTCTCATGCATATAATTCAGAGGGATTAATCACAGTCACAGTGTTGTGCTGTACTCATTACCATCCATTACCAAAACTTTTACCTCCCACCAAACAGAAATGCTGTATCCATTATGCATTTACTCCCTCTTTCCCCTGCATCCCCTGCCCCTGTTAACCTGTACTCTACTTTTTTGTCTCTATGATTCTACACATTCTAATTATTTCATGTAAATGGAATTATACAATATCTGTCCTTTTGTGCCTGGCTTATTTCACTCAGCATGATGTCTTCAGGGTTCATCTATGTTGTAGCATGTGTCAGAACTTCAGTCCTGAGAAGTGGATGTGGCTCAAGTGATTGAGTTCCCGCCTACCACATGGAGGTTCCAGGTTTGGTTCCTGGTGCCTCTTAAAGAAGAAAGCAACACAGTGAGCTGACACGACGGGCAGGCATGGCGAGCTGACGCAACAAGATGATGCAACGAGAGACACAAGGAAAACATAATGATAGACACAATAAAGCAGGGAGCAGAGGTGGCTCAAGCCATTAGGCACCTTCCTTCCCACATTGGAGGTCCTGCATTCAGTTCCTGGTGCCTCCTAAAAAGAAGACCAGCATACAACAAACAGACATAGCAAATGCAAACAATGAGGGAGTGGGGAGAAATAAGTAAATAAAATAAATCTTAAAAAAAAAAAGAACTTCATTCCTTTTTACAGCTGAATAATATTTCATTGTATGTATATATCATATTTTGTTTACCTATGCAACTGCTGCTTTCACCTGTTGGCTATTGTTAATAATGCTGCTATGAATATTGGTGTGTAAATATCTGTTTTGAGTCCTTGCTTTCAGTTCTTTTGGGTGTATACCTAGCAGTGGAATTGTTGGATCATATGGTAGTTACATGTTTAAATTTTTAAGGAATTCCCATAGCAGCTGCACCATTTTACATTCCCACCAACAATTTATCAGGGTTCCTATTTCTTCACATTCTCACCAGCACTATTTCTATTTTGTAGTAATAGCCATTCTAGAGTGTATGAGGCGTTATCTCATTCAGATTTAAATGCATTTCCCTAATGACTAATAACTAATGATATTGAATATCTTTTCATATGTTCATTAGTCATTTGTATATCTTTTTTGGAAACATGTCTATTCCGTTTGCCCTTTTTAAAAAAAGATTTGTTTTATTTATTTCTCTCATTTTTTTTTACTTGCTGTGTCTGTTCATTGTGTGCTCATCTTCTTTTTTTAGGAGGCACCGGGAACCGAACTCGGGACCTCCCATGTGGGAGGGAGGTGCCTAATTGCTTGAGCCACCTCTGCTCCCTGCTTTGTTGTGTCTCTCATTATGTTTTCCTCCTTGTGTCTGTGGTTACTTCATCTTGTTGCATCAGCTCGCCGCACCAGCCCGTCACGTCAGCTTGCTGTCTTGCTTGTATTCTTTAGGAGGCTCTGGGAACGGAACCCGAGACCTCCTGTGTGGTAGGCGGGAGCTCGATCACTTGAGCCACATCTACTTCCCGCCCATTTTTTTATTGGATTGTTTGTCTTTTTGTTGGTGAGTGATAAGAGTTATTTATATATTTTGGATATTAAACCCTTATCAGATGTATGGTTTCTAAATATTTTCTCCCATTCTGTTGGTTGTCGTCATTTTCTTGATAATGCCCTTTGATTCACAAAAGTTTTAAATTTTGATGATGTTCCATATATTTATTTTTTCTTTTGTTGCTGTGCTTTTAGTATAAAGTCTAAGAATCCATGGTCTAATATGAGATCCTTTAGAAACTTCCCTATGTTTTCTTTTAAGTGTTTTATAGTTTTAGCTCTTATATTCTGGTTGTTGATCCATTTTGAATTGATTTTTATATATGGCTTGAGGTAGGTATCCATTTTCATTCATTTGTATGTGGAGAGCCAGTTTTCCCAGCACCCTTTGTTGAAGAGGCTATTATTTTTCCCACTGCGTGAACTTGGCACCCTTGTTGAAAATCCCTTAATTGGCCATAGATGTATGGCCCATGATCTTTTTAAGTTAAATGTCTGATGATTCACATGATTTTGATTAGATTTCATATTTTATCTTTAGGGAAATCATAAGAAAAAAAGCTGTTCTGGCACTATACAAATTCCATCTCATTGCTCCTAGTCAAGTACAGCATATTCATATTAAGTTTCGGAAGGCACTTTGTGATAGAGATGTTGGAGTCATGGCTGCTTCCTTGCACATATACCTTAGGATGATTAAGGTAAGTTGGGAATTTCAGCAGGTATTGAGTAGCCATTAGAAAAATATAGTTAAATTTTTTTTTTCCCCCACCGGGAGGTCCCAGGGATTGAACCCAGGTCCCTCCATATGGGAGACGAACACCCAACCATTTGCGCCACATCCGTGCCCCAAATTTTTAAAAAAAACTTAGCTCTTTCAGTAAAATGCTGTTATTTTCAATTCAATGATTGATTTTTTAGTAGTAATTTTTGCAAATTGTTGATATATATGAGTTATAGGGACAATGCAGAATCATTTTTATTTTAAACATCTAAAATTTTTTCATGTTACTAAAGAAGTGTGGAAAAATATTAGCTACGGAAGATGGTTTAAATTTTTAGGTTAGTGCTTTGCTGTTTTTAAAACAGTGATTCTGCTTTATGCACCTTCATGGGATCCATAACAACTTGTAGAAATGAGGAGAGATGGTGGAGGTTGTGCAAGGTATATACTACAGTGTTGACTCCATAAAGACAAGGAAAGATAGGTTATATGGTTAGGAGTATGTAAACAGTGCCTGAAAGGGGCCCTTATACATATTCCACCAATTGAAAATTCATTTTTATTAATAAACTGCTTTCATAATTTTAAAAATAATTTGTTTATATCATAAATATTTGCAAATGTTAGGAGAAATACTAAAAGGCTCGTTTAAGAACAGTAATCCCCTATATCTACCCACTCTCTCCACTTCAACACTCAGCCACAGTTCTCTTCCCATAGGCAGCTACCTTTCAGTGTTTTTAGCCATTTCTACTAGTATTTACCTCTATATTTCCGAATAACATACTTATTCTTCTATTTATTGACCTATTACTCTTAGATATTTTTTGACTTTCTGATTTAGTAGTTGAAGATTTCACTATAAAAAAAACTCCACCCTTCTCCCCACCTTCCTGAAATAATTATATTACTATTGATGGTAATTGGAGTTAAGCCAGCCGTTGCATTGTCAAATTTATGTAATTGTTAAGTACTATGAGCCAGACAATACCCTATTATTATAGTTCCTTCTTTAAAAGATTTTGTTTTGTCCTATTGTTTATGATTAATTTGTTTTTTTCATTTAGTTATCTGTATACCTGTTATTGACTTATTTTTCCCTAACTGTTCAAACAAATCTATGCAGGACCTAGTAATTATTTTTTCCACGTTGGATAATCTTTCTGCTCTTCGCATCCCTCACATTCCCTTGTCTTCTGACCTAGTCTTATTGTTGCTTTCTAGGCTGGGTGGTACATTGCTTTATTCTGGGACATTACCATTTTTTTGTGTTGAATTCCTAGCTTCCTTAATTCTGTATTTTCCTGTTTGTTTCTTTATTCCTTCATTTTGCTAAAGTATATCTTAAGAAAGAATTTTAAGTTTCCTAAAAAAGGTTTCCTAAGAAAGGATTCTTGAAGGTACATTATTTTGAATCCTTGCATATTTGAAAATATCTTTATTCTCTTATTCTTGACTGATAGTTTGACTAGAATTCTATATAAAATCATACTTTTTCAGGATTTTGAAGACATTCCTCTACTGTCTTCTAGCTTCCAATGTTGTCATTAAGAAGTTTTTATGACATTCTAATTTTTGATCTTTTATATAAAACTGCCTTTTTTCTTTGAGAGCTTATAGGAGTTTTCTTTTATCTTCTTAATATCCATTCATAGAGCTTGGCACTCATGGGCCCTTTCATTTTGAAACTCATGTCCTTTGATTTTTGGGGAAGGTTCTTGGATAATTTCTCTCTCTCTCTCTCTCTCTCTCTTTTTTTCTTTTTTTTTCTCTTCTTTTTTTCCCCCTTCTTCTTTTGATCACTGCTGCAAGACCCTCCTGAATTCTTCCTTTAATTTTCTTTTTTCTCCTCTAGTATCCATCTTTTTTTCCATCTTTTTTTCTACTTCTGGGAATTTTCTTCAATTTTATTTTTCAACACTTGATATGAATTTTTAATTTAATTTTTATTTTCTCAGCACTTTTTTTTGGTATTCTGAATTTTTTTACTTTTTTTGTTTTTTATTTTTAATAGCATCCTGTTCTTATTTCAGGGATACAGTCTCTTCTCTGTTTCTCTGAGGATATTAAATACTAATGATTTGGAGTTTTCTTCTGCTCCTTGCGTGGTCTTAGTTTGCTCATGTGTTCCTTTTTTTTCTGTTTTAGTCCTCTCTTTTGATATTGGAATGTCACCTTGACTATCTGGTGATGCTTAACTGTGCATTTGTTTTTAAGAATGAGTGATTAGAAAGATAACTGGAAGCTCCATGTGGTGGGCAAGGGTCATTTGATTTGGTTGACTGCACTGTAGAGTAATTGGCAGGCAAGTGGGCCTTGTTATTGAGTGACCCACAGATGTCAGTGGCTGTAGGTCCTTTCTCTGGAATCATTCTTTAGAGAAAGATTCTCCATTCTCCTGCTCAGTTAACTTTAATACTGGCTCACTACTGTCTGAGAGCCAGGCAAAGAAAGGGGGCTAGGAGTTGCATCATCAGGCTTTTAACTTGTTTTGTCTGGTAACTTTCCCTTGTCACCTCCTGTCTTAGTTTTCTAGGGCTGCCATAACAAAGTGCCACAAAAGGGGTGACAATAGTGATCAGGAGAATGCAAATTAAAACATTTTTTTCATACCAGATTGCCAAAATTTATTGTTTCACTGTGGAGGCTAGAAGTCCAAAATCAAGGTGTTGGCAGGGCTTTGCTTCCTTTGAAGTCCATAGGAAAGAATCGTTTCCATGCATCTTCTCGTGTCTGGTGGTTTGCTGGCAATCCATGGCATTCTCTGCCTCAGTTGCCATGTGGCACTGTCCCCTCTGTCTCCATCTGTGTCCAGAGTTCCTCTTATATGGATACCAGTTATATTGGATTAAGGACCCACCAACTCTAGTGTGATCTCATTTTAATTTGCTTAGTTCCGTCTGTAGTGACTGTATTCCCAAATAAGGACACATTCTAACGTACTGGGCATTAGTACTTCAACATATCTTCTTTGGGGTCACAAGTCAATCTATAACACCTCCTGTGCCTTCTGTTCCCATATTTGGAATCTTTTATTTCAATTTCTCCAAGTAATAACCCTCTCATGTTCAGTGGAGGAGGTAGCGTTGAGGGGAAAGTCACCTGTATAAAGTTGGGAAAAGAATCTTGATGATCCAGCCACATGGTACACATACTTAGAACTAATTTCCTTGTTTTCCAGCCCCATAGTCTCACCTTCCCTTCTGCAGCACATGATGCCTCTAAGCATTGAGCATCCCAGGGGCTCTGTGAGACAGACTAGCTTCCTTCCGTAGCTCTTCAGGTGCTGAGGTTGTAGCCTTCTTTGTTTTACTATTCAGTTACAACTCTTCCATTTGTTTTCTTCTTCCATAAATATATGTAAAATTTTCACTCACTGTTCTTTCTCCTTTCTCATTCTTTTTATCACCATGGGTTAATAATATCTTCTTTGAAACACTTTCTTTATTATCAGGTTAGCGACCTTTTGAAAGAGAAAGGAAATAAACTTTGTTGCTCAATCTATCATGTTTAACAGAAGTAAAAAAAAAAACAAACTCCTCTTTTGAAATACAAATGTCTTTTGTTAAGTAGTTAATTTTGGTATAATGTATTTAATCATATGAATTGGCATTTTGATTTAGTATAAATTTGTTTTTAAATTTATCAGTACTGGGGCATATGGGAATCCTTATATTTTTTGTGTAACATTTTTGTAATCTCAGTACCTTTTTAAAAAAAACTTATTAGTACTAATTAGTATTCTGATTTTACAGACCTTTTTCTATTATGTACATTTAAATGTGTGCATAAATATGTACACATTTATATATGCATACACATGCATATAATTCCTATTTTTTAAATTATATAGAGTTCTACAAAAACACCCTTATATGTATTTCATTGTGTCCTTGGCACATATTTCCATAGAATTGATCCCTAAAAGCAGAATTGCTACATTTAAAAAAAAGTTATGTTCATTAAAATTCCCGTAAGTACTACCACATTGTCCCTACAAAGATTGTATCAATTTACATATGCATCACTTATTTATGGGAGTGTCCTTTTCCTACATTTTTGTCAATTTGGCCCAAAATATTTGCAACCTATATAATAGTCAAAAGGTTAATATCCTTACTATATAAAGAGCTTCTGTAAATCAATAAGAAAAAGATAAAAAACTTTAGAGGAAAGTGGTCAAAGGCCGTGGAAAGGTAAACCTGAAGAGGAAATGCAAATAGCTAATAAATGGATAAACTTCAGGGGTCAGCAAACTTTATGTAAAGGTCCTGGTAGTAAATATTTTAGTCTTTGTAGACCATACATTATTTGTTTTAATTACTCAACTATCCTGTTGCAGCACAGAGGCAAGCAGAGACATTATATAAATTGAGTGTGACTGTGTTCCACTAAAACTATAAAAAAGGGTGGCAGGCTAGATTTTGCCTATGTACTTTGCTAACCCCTGCTCTACCTCAATAGTGATCAGGGGAATGCAAATTAAAACATTTTTTTCATACCAGATTGCCTAAAATTAAAGCATTCTTATAAAATAACATTTTGGATTATTTTTCTAAATGGGGAAGAGTCTATCCTAATTCAGCCTCAGTTTATTGCCTGAAACCCTATATATCTGGGATTATATGTTTGTGAGGGATTTCATGAACACCTATTATAATGAAATGGAATATGTTACTAAACTCAAAGTATAAAACTGAAGCTTGTTATCATTTTTATGCATTGTGTTCTAAAATAGTATGGTATAAATAAATATTTGATATTAAATTTTATTTTGCATCTAATATTTACTAAACTTTGAAAGAGCTGTGTCTTAGTTTGCTAAGGGCTGCCAGTGCAAAGTACTGGCAAATGGATTGGCTTTTATAATGTGAAATTTATTAGGGTAAAAGCTTACAGTTCCAAGGTTGTGAAAATATGTTAATCAAGGCATCATCAGAGATGCTTTTTTACCAAAGTCAGTTAGTGGTAATCCTGGCACCCGCCCTGTGGCAAGACAAGATGGTAGCTGATCTCTGCCTAGGTCCCTGCTTTCCCTTCAAGGCTCACCCATCTCCTGGAGCTCAGCTTTGGGCTCTCAGGCATATGGCTTGTCTCCTTCCAGGCCTCCGTTCTCAGCTATGGCTGTTCCACTTTCTCCCAGAGCCCAGCTATGGGTCATCAGGCAAATGGCTTATCTCTTTAGCCTTGAGCTGCTTTGTGGGGCCAGCCTCTTGGGGACTTCATGTTGTAGCTTCAGTTGCTAGGGATCCTTAAGTCCTCTCTCACACATGGCAGGGTCAAAATGGTGGCTTCCTTTTTCAGTGTCTTTCTCTATGTTCTCAGTTTATATAAAATCCAACAAGAGGGTGGAGACCCACCCTGAGCTGTGTATTCAATCAAAATTGATCTAATCAAGTGATCGAATCAAGGTCCCTTAACTGAGTCTAATGCAGTCAAAGGACCCAGCATCCACAGGAATGGATTAGTTAAAATACATAAACTTTTCTGGGATTCACAAAAGAACTTGAAACTGTCAAAAGCTATTATTTCCTTTCTAAAATTTTGCCCTTGAAATTTTTACATAATAAAAATTACAAAGAAGAATTTTGATGTTGAGTTTGAGGAATAAGGATATAATTTTCCCATTCCAAGAGGCTACTCATTCAGAAATACAAATGTGTTTAAATACTGTATGGTTAATTTTTAGTAGGCAGGCTCACTGATTTTTGGAGGATTTGAATGTTTAAGTTGTCTTGGCTGTGCTCTTCCACCATTAAAGCATTTACTTCATTTACATGAAGAGCCTTTTGCAAGCAGAGTTCAGAGATTGCAAACAGGCTTTGATTTTCCTCAAAAGTAGAGATGCCACTGCTGTTTTTCAGCATGCTGGTTCTTTTTACTTTTTGTTTTAATTGCTGGTAATTGGCTATTGAGAGTTCTATCTGAGATATTATAAGAACTTTTGAAATGTGTAGGGAGCCAGTAGTAAAACTTTTCTGGTGATGATTCAGCTTTGTGTTAGGTATTTGGAAGAGTTTCATTGTGTAAGAAATTGTACAAATTAGAGCACTGCTTCATTAAATGTGGAAATGAAACTTCTAAGTGAGCATGTATTAAGTGAGGCTCTTTATATTAAGTAGGTTAAAGTATTTCAACCAGGTCTATTTTATATTAGATAAGAAATTATTATTAAAGAATGATTGTTTGTTTGTTTGTTATTTGGACATAGGAGAATTCATCTGGATATAAAGACTTGACTGGGAGTTTTGTGACAATTTTGAAGCAAGTAGTTGGAGGAAAACTCCCCGTAGATTTCAATTATCATAGTGTGCCTGCACCATGGTTACAGATTCAACTCCTAAGAATACTAGGACTTCTAGGAAAAGATGATCAAAGGTAAACTATTTTAAGTAATTTTATTTTGTTACCTTATGGCATATGATAGCCCAAGGCTTTAGTCATTTAGAGGTTTCATGGTGACCAAATTCTCCTATTGCTTAATTGACTTAAAAGTGATTTAAGTCAATTGTGAGAAGTTTATAGATTCTTCTAGGTTGCTGGAATAATCCTGGCTCTCTGCTTATCCAGATCCTCCCTGTTGTTAAAGTTACCTCTGAAGCTCCATCTCTACTGTGTATTAGTTTAGGGATCCACAACTTTTTCTGTAAAGGGTTAGATAATAAATATTCTAGGCTCTGTGGGCTGTATGTTATCTTTTGCAACTATTCATTCATCTCTGCTGTTCTAGTGTTAGAGCAGTTATGATCTCACGAAAACAAATGAGCATGGCTGTGTTTCAAACAAACTTTCCATGAGCACTCAAACATGAATTTCATGTAATCTTTACATCATGAAATGTTGTTCTTTTAAAAAAATTTTCCCCTAATCATTTAAAATGTAAAAGCCATTCTTAGCTTGCAGACAGCCCTATAAAAACAGGGGTTGGTTCACATTAGGCCTGTGGGCGATAGTTTACTGACCCTTGCTGTAGTTGGATATGAGCACTTCATGTTCTTAATTCATTTGTCTGAATTATTCTTTTGACCAATAACTTATATTAAATTCTTTATGGGTATTTTTCCAACTATATATATTTTTGGTAACTTTTTATTTTGCTATAATTGTTCAAACTAATGGAAAAGTTTCAAGAATAGTACAAAGAACCCCCTTATACCCTTAACCTAGGTACATCAATTACTTTCATTTACTTTATCATTTTCTTTTATGTGTGTGCGTGCATGTGTGAACTATTTGAGAGCAAGTCTAACTAGATTTTAGTTGCTTTGAGAGCAAGAAACATGGCTTGAGTTTCTTTCTTAAGAAAATATTTGTTAATTAATGTTCTGATTTTATGAGATATGGTCCCCTTTTATACAGTAGCATACATTTATATTCTAATTCTTTAGCCTAGCTTTACAAAGGGAACTTACTCTAGACTTTTGCCCTTAGTAATGCCTCATCAGCTTCATGTCAGAACCCGTCTACCTGTGAGCTCCTTATCAATGCTAATTGGGCTGTATTACTCTTACTACTATTTTATGTTTTTCTGTGATGTGAATCTTAACTCCTGATTGAAACTGGAGTGAAAACTGGAGGTGATGCAACAGACATGTGCATTAGAGATGTTTGTCCTAATGATATTTTATTTTACATAACCCCAAGCTATCCTGTCATGGAGCTCCAATTGAAGTTTACTGGAATTCTGATTTAAAACAGATGATCTCATAGTAAAGCATTATACATTACTGGTCTAAAAACTTAATGCCATCATATGTTGTCAGGAAGTTGGGGGGGTATTTAAATTTTACTAAATTCATTAACTAATCTTCTTTCCTTTATGGATGAATTTTGAAAATACATACTAAAATGAGTAAGATAGTCTTTGTCACTCAATAAATGACGAGAATGGGCTCCTTTTTTTTTTTTTTGATGTTGTAGAACATTACATTGTTTTCTTTGTTGTCCAGCTCTTTAAAGAGATTTTGTATTAACATGCATCTCACTTTTCTTAGGACATGATTAGCTCAATGTGGCAAAGTGAAAATGTTAAGTTATTTTATAACAGGATTCTAAAGTATTTTAACTTAAAGAATTTACTGGAAAAGTAATTTTATAGATACTATATTGTCTTTTATATCCATTGTTTGAATATTTTCTTATATTTTATAGCTACATGCTTCTTAGGTTGTTAATATTTAGCTTGATCGTGTCCTCAATCATTTCCACATTCCATGTGGTTAATTTTGACTGTCTTTTGCCAGATGTTGGCTTTTAAAATATAGAAACTAGACTATAATCTAGGGTAGCATTGCCACATTTTTTAGGGGGAGGATTGTAAATGTCTGTAGTATGATTATTTCTTGCAGAAGAAATGCTTACACAGTAAAGAAGGGATTATGGAATATGGTTCAAGTTCTAGATTCTTGTTATTGGATATTTCACTTCAGTCAAGACAG
>PVKH010040431.1:0-11063 GCA_004027955.1 Chaetophractus vellerosus | reverse complement strand
TTCCTCAGAAAGTACATAGTATTACCATATAACCTGGAATTCCCACTTAGAGGTGTATACCAAAAAGAACTGAAAGTAGAGACTTGGACAGATATTTGGACACCACTATTACTCACAATAGTCAAAAGGTGGACGCAACCCAAGTGTCTTCCAGCAGATGAATGGCTAAAAAACTGTGGTATAAACATACAATGGAATATTACTCAACCTTAAAAAGGAATGAAGTCCTGACATATGCTACTATATGGATGTACCTTGAAGACATTATGTTGGGAGAAATAAGTCAAACATAAAGGGACAGATCGTGTAAGATTTCACTTATATGAAATAGCTATAATATGCAAATACATAGAGACAAAGAATAGAGTACAGGTTGGCAGGGATGCATGTGTGGTTGGGATGGGGGCATAGAGTGGGAAGTTAATGCATAGTGGATGTAGGTTTCTGTTTAGGGTAATGGGAAAATTCTGGCGATGGTTGGTGGTGAGGGTGCCACAACATTGTGAATGTGATTAATACCACAAAATAATATTCTTGGGAGTGGTTAAGATAGGAAAGTTTGTTGTATATGTGTGCCCACAATTAAAGAAATAAAAAGGACAACTAAAGAGACAAAGACAATGAAATGCCACACGTGATCCTGGACTTGATCTAATAATGCAGGAAAAAGTCCCAAAAGGCCATTTTTGGGACACAGGAAAAAAAAAAGGCAGATTAGACTGAAAGTTTTATATCATTGTTAAATTTCTTGAACTTGAGAACTGTACATAACGAATATCTTTGTTCTTAGGAAATGTTCATGCAGTATCATGTATTCGAGGAGCATGGTGTTTACAACCTACTGTCAAATGTTTAGAAAATTGATAGAATAATAGAACTGGCAAAATATTAAAATTGGTGGATCTTTGTATTGGGGGTACATTGGAGTTCTCTGTAGGTTTTGTATTATTTTTGTGACTGTCCCGTAAGTTTGAAATTATTTCAAAATAAAATTTCAAGGAAAAAAAGAATAAGACAATGACAGAAGGGCATTTGGGAACAGATCATTCCAAGGAGAGGCAATAGCAAGGAAAAAGTGTCAGGAGTGGGCAAAGGACGGTAAGGAGACTAATGGGACTGCAATGCAAGGTGCAGAAACGAAAAAAAATCAGAGGTAGGGTGTAACCAGATCCTGATGCCAGGCTAAAGTCTGCAGCCATTTTCCTTTTATTTATTTACTTTAATGCAACAAGATGATTAATGAGTAGGCTTTTGCTAAAGGAAATGACAATTATACTTGCAGGGATTCAGAAGAATAAAATGAAGTATGAGAGGCCAACTGGAAGCGAGATTTATGACAACGTCCATACTCTCCCCCCACTTCCCAAGTGTCCAGAGAAAGGCAAGGCGCTGCCCTCGTTATAAAATGAAGGAACTAGTACTGTAAGGCAGCAAATGGTTTTTACCTTGCAAACCGGCTCTGACCAAGTGGTAAAGGCTTTTTGAAGTGATGCTTTTAAAGGTTTCCTGGGCTGCATGCAGGCTCAGGTAACCATGTTTCAATCACTGGACAAGGCCTGCCACAGGTGCATGACACATGTGTTAATTTGGTCTGGATGACGGCTAAATCTCTTAGCCTCCTTTTCTGCTCCCAATGTCCATGATCCATGAAGATCGCGATCCCTGGGCTCGTGCATTACACTATTCGAAGAGATCATGCCACTTAATTCTTCTCTGCCCTTTTTTTTCAGTGCCCGTGGTTTCACACTCAGAGCAATAGAACTGGTTTAGATGACCCATGTATGAGAATTTTGAGCACACAGAAAAATTACACAACACCATCCCAGAATGCTCACCTTTTTTGCTCCTTGTTCTTCCTCTACGCCATCTCCTATAACAACATATACCACTTTCCTTCCAAACCTTTGGATTATCCTCTCAAAACAGCTCTCCTTTCCTAATGAATAAAAATAAATGGTAAAATATTGAAAATGTAAAGTTTGAGTATCTCAATACTATAGAGCTTGAACTTTGTTTATAAAATGCTTTCTTCTTGTTTCCGCTTCATTTTCATCCCACTAGGAGAAGGGGGCCTGAGATGCCATGGTACAATGAATGAAAAATCATATATCAATTAGCAATGTGGTTTCTGTCCTCTGGAAACAGATCATTTTAATACTCTTTTCCTATTTTACTATTAAATAGGAGGATCCAGTCAAACACAGTACAACAATTGAGGGGGGGGGGCGAGGAGATACTGTTTTGCAGTATTTTTTTTTTTCCCTCTGCAAGCTGAAACTAAACAAAGGCATGCAGTTTTGGCAACATATTTTAATTTGATTTTTAAAATATTTCAAACTTTGAAAATAATATTGGATCCACAGACTAGAGAGAATGATGAAAATTAATGAATTGGTTTTATAATAGCAAGAGGAAATCAACAATGGAATTAGTTTATCCCTTTGTTTTCAGGTTGGGATTCTTTTCAAATTAGATACCCCCCCCCAAAGAAACAAAGTCTAGTGTATTTACCTGAAATATTCTCATAAAACTATAAAATAAATGTCAAGCAATTTGGGGTACTAAGAGATCATTCCCACATTACCCAGTTATCTAATGTTCAATAAAATTTTCCTAGAGGAAAAAATGGGATAAAGGTAAGAGAATATCCTTATCTGTCTGTTATCTTTCCCATGTCAGGACTTAGTTTGGGCCCCCGTGACGGCTGCACTGTCAGCACAGCCCCGCGGTTAAAGCAGCCATTGTTTCTGCTTAGAGAAGAAACTGGTGCTCCAAGTCCTGGGCTGCCAATAGGGTCATTTTAATGGACAATGGGAGAGTTTATAGTTTTCCAATGTGAATGGCAGAGCCGGGCCTGTACCTCTTTCAAATAAGGATCAGATATACCCATGAACAAATTGCTTGTTTGCTTAAACAAATGTCTGCTTTATATTTGTATTTTGCACTAAAATCTCTAGTTTGCATCTGACAGAATGAAATAGGGCCAGCTTATTCAAAGGATGCAATTTCAATGCTGCTTTAGTTGTCCACTAAACTGTGAAATATTCAATCACTTTAAACAACAAACACCGAGTATTGTTTTCATTGCAAAAATATACAACCTAAACCTTAGATGTCATGATGCTTCTTTTTCATTCTTACAAGGGAAATGCTTAGGTGTTTTGGCAAAGTTTCCTTTGTGGGAAAAGAGAAAGTAAACTCGTAGTTTCAAGGTGAAGCTGGGATGGACAAAAAAGTTCTTGCCTATGTATTACCTCCTCTAGGCTTCGTTAGGAATTTTGGATCATGTAGAATTTTTCCACAATAAAGATGAAAAACAAGAAGCTGACTTTTAGAAGTTATTTAGAAATCTTGCATAAAGTTTTCGATTTGATGAATCCACTTCTTTAAAAGGGCATCAGAGTTCTGGTGAATGATATATATCAGCCATCTCCTCCTCCAGCATTGGCATTTTGCCTACAGTGAAAATTTCTGGGTTTTCTGCACTGATCCCCAAATTAGATCTCATTTGATAAAAAAAATTAACAATAACTTTAGTAGTTTCAATCTTTTCTTATTAAAAATACAGAGAAAAATGAGATACTACCACTGGTTTTGAGATCATTTCTACCCTTACACAACTTTTAATTCTAATTTGTATTTTGTACTGGAAAAAAAAATCAAGCCCAATATTGCAAACAAAATGTCCATTAAATAAATACTTAAAACTTACTCTGTATTTCCAAGTTCATGACATGTAACATGTTACTTGCACTTTCCTTTTGGGAAATTGATTTGGAATTTGTTCCGACTTTTGTGTGCTCATAAACATTTACCATGGATCCCTGTCTACAGATTATGATAAAATTCCTATTTATGGAGATAGATGAAAATAAGATTAACACCTGACAATGTAAACTGATTGCTATCTTTTTTCAACATGAGAATATGTAAAAATTCTGATTATAACAGGAATTCTATTCTATTTTATAAAAAGGTGCATACCTTCTTTTTATAGGTATTTTCCAGCCTTTTTTTTGGCCTTTCTCAGGAGGCATTTGTCGTTCTCAAACCCAGATACGGATTTCTAGCTTCAGAAGTCTCTCTACTTCATAGGCTCTTCAGACTTAAAATTTATAAGACTGGACCCTCCTCTTTCCTGTTGTACCTGATTCCCTCATCAATTAACAGCATCACTACTGACTGAGGTGCCTCTGAGAAGCCTCTGTGCCTGCCTTCTTTGCAATAACTATCCCTTTATTCATCCATTTCATCTGACACACACATATTAAGTACCTACTATGTGATGGGCACAGTAGCTACAATGGAGCAAGACAAACTCCATTCTGAAGGACAGTACAGTCTGGTGACGAAGTCAGACTATGAACAAATAAGTCATTCTTTAGCCATACCTTCAAAAGTGCTTTGAAGGAAACATGAAAGTACAGCCAGATGGGCAATCAGACTTACAGGGATTTTTGCCCCTTTTCCTTTTGATGGAACTGAGCAGCCCAAACTGACTAGGACGCTCACTTCCCTGGGGCTTACTAAAATAAGGATCACCTCCTTAGCATAACATCCAAGGCCATTCTTGACTAGACCCAAGTCTACCTTGCCAGCTTCAGCTTCCCAGGGGCCCTGCACACCAGCCATCAGGACCACTCAGAAGTTCCTCAGCAGGCACGTTTTGATTTCTTGGTGCCTTTGATCATACTCGTCTATCCGCCTGGTACAATCCCATTCACCCTTCAATACCCAGCTCAAGTGTCACTTCTTCCATTTTGTTTTCCCTGATGCTGCCCTCTGCCGCCTCCTGGCTGGGAGTGACAGCTTCCTCATTCTTGTGCACATTCAGGCACTAGCAGTAGGAGCCCCTATGGTGTGGAAACAGATAGGCCTGACTACTAGTTTGACACAAGCTGTTAACTCAGACACCTGGTGTCTCTGAGCTTTAGCTTCCTCATTGTAAAAGGAAAGGGATGGGAAGATTAGTGTGTAAAATGTTTGGCACAATTCTGGGCATACAGCAATACTTGATAATGACCATCCATACTGTGATTTTATTAAGTAAGTCTCTCTAGGCTGGCAAAAATATTTCTCAAAATAAATAAATAAATAGGGATTACAAAATCAATAACTACTTTGAGATTATTTTGAAGAAGAATCTGCCCATTCTTACTGCTATCAATTCCATGCCATGTATTACACAATGGCCCAAATGTTGTCTGACGAATCTTCCTAAAACATAACTGCCTTCAGATAATCCCCTTGCCCAAAAACCTTCATTGCTTCCCTCCTACTTACCTGTCTGAAAGCCTGACTCTTTCCCAGGCTCACTTAAGCATTGATTCTTCCCTGGCCCTCGCAGAAAGTTATTAGGGGTGTATCATTTCTACTTTGTGTAGCTCTATACTACTGTTTGCTTTAGATTATAAAATGCTTTTGATAATGTCGCCTAAAAGAATAGAAATAAAATAATTCAGAACTGATGTTATGTTGACTATAGCTAAAATGCACAGGTCTTAACTTCAGCCATGTGGATTATGCTTTAGGTTTCTCCTGATGTCTAAAGGCAATTTTGAAAAAATAGTTAAGTCATTCTAGTTTTCTGACTTCTTTAGCATTCAGGAAAAAAAAAATGTCTGCCTTTCATTTTTACCAGTCTGAAGGAGTAGGGTTGATTGTTTAAAAGTATATATATATAGATAGCTCACCTATTTTAGTTGCACTGTAAATATTTTCTATTGGAAATACAATTCCTAATCCGTACAGCAGGACTTTTGCCAATGCTGGGATGAGCTGAGTAGTTGTTACTAAGATATTCACACAGTTCGTCCTATGAGAATAGAAAGGAAAAAAAAGAGACCATTAAAACTCCAAACCTGAGCCCAGCAGGTTTTACAGCAAAGCCCACTAGGGTGACGGGTCTCGGGAAGGGCTCACCGGGAATGGATGAGGGTAAGTGCCTTCAGAGCCAGCGTCAACCAGGAGTCCGTGAGGGCTTCAATCTCTGCCCGCAGCTGCAACCAGGCTTCTCTCTTGGCCGGACCAAGCAGACCTGTGGGTTTACAAGAATACAATGAGCTACTTCCTGACCAATGCATCTCTTTAACTACCAAATAATAAACATTTAGCACTGTGACTACCAACACCCTTAAGCTTTATAGGATACAAAGTAATTTTTTCATATTAGCATGCGTTTGACAAATATTTATTGCCAAAGGGAACATCTATTGTTTTTGAATTTCTCCCATCCCCTCTTCTGATTATAGAACTCATCTCTTGCTTTGGGGGAGCCTACTCTTCCCCATTTCTCCTAACCATGTTGTTGGGCCAGAGCTAACCCTGCCCTCTGGCTTCCAAGGGAGGCATATGATCTTGGTTAGACTGATGGTGCTGAACTGGTAGATCATCAGAGCTGGAGCTGCTGGTGGTCTTTGCCACTTCTTGGGAGGCTCTGCCTACAATGACTCCTATCCAGGGGAAAGCCTGAGCAAGAGATTCCTAACAGCATCATTGCAGTATCTGGATTTAGCCATGCCTGAGGCTGACCCCAACCCCCAGCCTTTTCATTATTAAGTCAAAGTCCCTTATATGCTTAAGTCATTTTGAACTGGGATGAAAAGGATCCTACTGAAAGCACCTACCTCGTAGAAGTATTTTTACAACCCATTTTTTTTTAATTTAGGCAAGGGCTGTGAATCCCTCGAGTGGGAGGACAGCTGAATGTCAGGGAGCTTAAGTAACTCGCTCAAGCTCACACCACTGTGGTTAAGTAACGGAACCAGTGCTAGATCACACTAGCCAGAGTAGCTGGTGCTCATGTAATACTTCTACCAATAAATCACAGTAGAATTATCACTGGTTTGAGGAAACGGCTCTAAAAATGTTATTAGAAACAAAAATAGTATAGAGCAAAAAGTGTGTGGCATTTCTAGAATTTTTATCTTGGCCATCCTAACGAGCCCAGTAGGATACGGGTGACAGTCACTTGCCTCCAACGTTGTTTTTGTAGGTGTTGTAGATCTCTTTTACACGCCTGTAGCGGAAGGCCAACTTTCTCATCCAGTCCACACCGCCCCGCACACCAGTGGCTAAGCATAAATTAGCACTGGTGGCTGCAGCAGGAAAGCCATCTGTTCCAAAGTTATATGTGCTATTTAGATGCAAGAAAAGTCCAATGTTAACCAAACAGAAAGTTCCTCTTAATCAGCTGAGCAGTTAAACTGTAAAACGAAGACGATCACGTCACGTTTTGTTGTGGCTCACCTTAGGTCTTGCCCGTTATCATCTGAAGAGACATCGTCTATATGAACTTGATCACATTCCTGCAATGAAGTTAAAATATAGGTGTTACTTTAAAGAAAGCAGCTAACATTTTCTGGGGGGGAAAAAAAATCACATACTGCTATTTTTAAAAAAATCACTTAGTGCATTTTTCAACTATGTCAATCAGTAGGTGGCAGTCTTGCTAAATTGACATTTTTACCCACTTAGGGTCATCCTTTAATATAAGAAATAAGCAATGTCATTAACAACTACTGTTATTCAGCTTCCAGAAAACACATTTTTGCGTTTAGAAAGGAAAGTGATTGAAAACAATTAGCATATGTGTTCTATAAACCTCAGGTACCTTAAGACATCATGCTGCTCAAAGCTGATTCAGTCAATGTCTAAGCATAACTGAAACCAGACATTTTGGTAAATGTAACATGCTAGAAAAATTAAACCTGATGCTAACTGCCAATGAAATTATGACCTCTGATTGCTGTTGAGCCACACACCAACACAGCCTGAGGCCAGTGTGCTGAGGAGCCCAGACAAAAAATCTGTTACTGGTTTGCCATTTATTTGAGAGATGTTTTATTCTCTCTCTCTCTCTCTCTCTCTCTCTGGATGTATATTGGAGGGGAAAAAAGTATGGATGACTTCAAAATCTAAATAAAAATAATCAAACCATGCTGTCTTTTAAAAGATATTGTCTGTTTTATAATTATTATATATTTATATTAAGTTATTGGATTTATCAGTTTATTATAAAATAATGTTATTCTGAACAGACCCGGATTTTAGATCCCAAACATCCTGTAATTAGTTTAGAATAGGAAGCCCTAATTGTGGGGCAAAAGCTCTAATGGAACGAGTGAACATTTATGCACCTGTTTGCATAAATGAACACTCATACATCTTACCACTGTATTCCCAGGCCCTTGCACAGTTGTGGGAAGAGTAGGTGTTCATTAAATATTTGTTGAATGAATGAAGGTATGCTAATTTGAAGATAAGGTCTCTAGTCCAGAAATGAGCCATACACCATTGGCATGCTCTCATATTTCCATCAGTATGCCTCACTTGGCAATCAGGTTCCAAATAACCCAGCAGCCTTTATCATGCTTACTTCCATTAGAGCAGTAGTTAAAAATATTATTAAAAGAAATTTCCAAGCAGGGACACTGTATTTTAAGAGGTGGTTCTTACTAGAGGTCTGGTCATGTTTTCTGATTTTATTAAATATATTCTATCCCTATACCATTTCACATTAAATTTGTGACAAAGATGACATAAACAAAGCACTATAGTAAGAGAATGTATATTTTTATGTTGCCGGTTCCTTTTGAACAAATTCTTTTCTCTCCATGGATTGGTGAGGAAGGAGCAGGAGATAGAAGTAGAAAGAAACTCAAACCAGCTGTTCCTTAACAGAATTAAAATCGTGACCCCCAACCTTTTTTCTAAAGCATCTATTTTCCAGCCAACCCTCTCCCAGCAAGCAGCAAGTTCCAAGGAGGAAAAGACTTTGACCTTGTAACCTTTCCCTCCTCTCCTGAGGTCCATACCTCAGATAAGAAAAAAGGAAAAGCTAGTCAAGGAGCCCTCACATGCTGACTGTGAATTTAACATTTTAAAAACAGGTCATTAGTTGAAAACAGGGTTCGGAACTTCTCAGAGTTATTAATTTCAACTTATCTCGGAAGATCAGTGATAGCTGTTTGTGTGTTCAACAATCTGCTTATGCTAGTTTTAAAGAGTTGTTAGGCCATGAGTAGAAATTTCTGCCATTTATGTGGCCTGCAATACAATTTTTGGTAAGTTACTAGGTGTTTAGGGTACAGGAATAGGCTACCAAAAAAAAAAGCCCTGCTGCCATGATGGGGGAATTTTGTCTCTTGGGAGAAAGAGCAGAAGGGGGAGGAAGTCGAGGAACTAGAAGATGATAAGATATGTTCAAAAGAATTTAATTCAAGGAATGAAAGCTGACCTAACATTACATGGTTAATTCCAGGTCTGGTAAGACTTCTTGGGAAAAGGTAGGGAGTTAAGGTGCTTTCTTAAACTAATTTGATTGTAAATCTCCATTACTGACAGAGATGAGAATTATCTCCTAATGGCTGTTAATGAGCCCCGTTGTTGCTATTGTACTCTGACATCCTGTATTTGTTTTCTCCTGCTAGCTTTAGTTAAAACTTTTTGTTCCCAAGCAGCGGGCCTCATTTGAAGTATTGTTCTGTATCTGGGATAGCTCTAATTAACTGTCAACAGCTCCAAGCTTTTTACCTGCAGATAACAAGCTCACTTCACAACAAAGTTTGGTGTGGTGACAAGTAGGAAATCCTCATTCTTATCCCGAAAATTTTTCTAGAAGGGTTTTAATGAAAATAAATGTAAAACTCAAGAATATTTTTAAAGGACCTAATTAGCACCTTCAGGAATTAAAAAAACAAACATTAAGATGTCTAGTTACTATGCATTTATAGAACTGAAGTTCATTTCACTTAATGAACAATGGAACTATAGTATACAAACTTCAAATATATAAAATACCTAAGAATCCATTAACTGTAAGCCTTTGGATGCGCTTACAAGTAATGGTATAAATGCCTTGGAAATAGGCTTTTTTTTTTTATTTCAAAATTTTAAAATGAGAAACAGTAATATTATCTTGATGCTTACCTATTATAAACTTTTATTCCCAAAAGAATGGAGAACATTAAATATTTCACAGCAGAGATGTGTAATACATGGACTTGTTCTGAAATTAGAAACTGCATTTACCTTCATTTGGCTATCACGAAACTCAGCCTTCTCCGTGGGGTGGGGTGAACTCCCCTTCTTTTACCTTTCAAATGCCCTCTAGCTTTTTGTTTGTTTTCTTAAGAGCCTGATTTTAAGTTTTCGTTTTTGAATTCTGGGCTTGGCTGGTTTTTTAGTTTCCAAATTTGTTTTTAAAACCAGAAAATTAGAGAGATGTATGAGGGGAGCAGGGCTTGCTGTAAAAGCCTGTGGCTTTAAGTAGAAGTGGCTCTGGGCGCATTAAAACAAAAAGAGCAACAAAGTTTAAAACCCCACTGGAAAACTCTGTAGACGCATAGGACAAGCATGGAAGTTTAATCTAATCTCCAGGTGCCAAAACATATTCCTAAAAACCCTAATTTGGAGCTTAATATACAGTCTTCAGAACATATAGAATTTCATAGGAAAACAAGTTTTTATTCCAAAAACAGACTGAACGTGCTGAAAATGTACTTTTGAAATAAACTTGCAAAACGTATGTGATAGAGTTTTAAGTAGCTGAACTAATCACTGAATTAAAGTTTTGGGACAACATTCAGGTTTCTAGGGGCCACCACCAATTCAGCTCGTTTAGCCTGTATTATGCATTAAACTGACCTGGTGGGGCTTAAGTTGCCCCAGGGACCCCTACAGTGTTTGGGTGTCTTGCCTAGGACTTGCCCTGGGACAGTGGCAGTGGTTCCCATGGGTCAGACACCTGACAGATTTTGCACTCTCAATGTCTGAGCTAACTAATGGGTGCCTTCTGCTCAGAAAGCTGGTCATTTATTCATTCACATATTAGCTTATTTAGTAAAGGGCTACCTACTATGTTCTAGGCACGGTTCCAGGTACTAAGGACACAGCCTTTAAGACAACAGACAAAAATCCTTACCGTCTTGGAACTAACATTCTAGTTGGGAGACACTCAAACAAGAAAATCGTAAATTATACAGCATGTTGGAGAGTGACAAGTGCCAAGGAGAAAAAGTAAAGCAAGGGGGAGGGGATGTGAAATGCCACGTAGGTATCTG
>PVKH010040430.1:0-11065 GCA_004027955.1 Chaetophractus vellerosus | reverse complement strand
GGGGGGGCCACTAATGAACTGGAGTCGGGGGAAAGAGAAAGGACCCTTTCTGAGTACTTCTTACATGCCAGCCACTGTGCCTAGAGCTTTACATGTCACCTCCATCCCCCTCAATAATCAGAGGAAATGCTGTTGACCTGGTCTGTGATGAATGACATGAGCATCAGAGAAGATTCACAGCTGCTCAAGACCAGCCAGCTGATAAAGTGGTCTTTCTGACCCTTAATCTTCCCGCCCATACGGCCACAGGGGCATGCTGTCATTTCAGCATCAGTTGTTGGGCTGATGGTGGTGACAGAGGTGGTGAAGAGGAAAGTAACAATGACCATCTACATTATTGCATCACAACAACCCTAACATTTTTATAGATAAGGAAACATTCGAAGTTAAATAATTTCCCCAAGATGACACAGATGGTAGATGAATCCTTAAAATGCACCAGAACGTTGACACACAAACACAAATAGACATTGGAGGGTGGGGGGTGATCGGCTGATTTTATGGGAACCCATTTTTCCCTCTATATCCCCAGCTTGTTGTACTAGGCAAATTACCTCTTCTCATGGCAACCAGTTACCAGAGACGGCTAGACATGATCTGTGGCTTTACTGCTGTCATATCTAGAGGGTGTCTGCAGGCCCATTCCTCTTATCTTAGGGCACTAAAATCTCATCAGAGAGGGTAGGAAGGGAATGAGCAGATCTGACCAGAGAAACTACTCAGAGAAGAGCACCTGGTAGCAGGGAGTAAATCTCAGCCATTTCATATCAGTTTCATCTCTTATTGATCCATTTTATTTCCTTTTATAGAATAGGAGCATCTCTCTAGTCTGGCTCATCAGTGGACCTTTAAAGCTTTCCTATTGATCTGCAAAACCATTGTCTCACTTTGCATTAACTCTTTTGGAGACACCCTTTGCTTTTTGGTCATGTTCTGTATTAGTTCGCATCCCAAACATGGCTTCTTTTCTGGGAGCAAGGAGCAGACATTCTGGGCCCAAAGAAGCAGATGGATTTGATTTCATAATCCTTCTGGCACCTGCTCCTAGGAAGTCTCCAACTTATAGGGCAATGGAGCATGTTAGAGGGTTTGGAGAGGACCCGATGCCCTCATTCCAAAGGGGAAAAATAACGGCAAAAACAGTAACAGCCATTTATTGAGCAGTTCTCTGCACCAACATCTTTGGTAGGCCTGACATGCATCGTGGTATTTCATCCTTATAATCCTGCGATATATCATTTGACAGACGGAAAAACTGAGGCTGGGAGAAATTTAGTTGTTGGCCCAGACACACTCAGCTTTGAACCTGGTTTCACCAGTGACTATCCGCAAATCGAAATAATTTGGCAAAAGCTACACAGAGCTTTGGTTTCCTCACCTCTAAGGTGAGGCTCAGGTTAGAACATTCCAGCATTGCTATAAGGCTCCCATTAGGTAACGTACATGAGGCCTTTAGCAGAGGGTCCAGCACAAAGGAAGTGCCCAGTGGATATCTGATGAATGAATGGAGATCCCCTTGGAGTCAACTCCTTTTAAGATTCATCCATCTACCCTGCTCTCTATCGTTAGATGAAAACGTATTTCTTCTTTCTAAAGCTAGTGCTGATAAAATATATTTGAAAATGGCTAGTCAGTGCCTGACAGATAGTGGGCACTCAATAAATGTTGGTTATCATTTATCCATCCACTCCTGGGTCCTAAGGAACTGTACCTCTCCTTCTCTCCAGAATCTTCAATTTCCCTTTTCTCTGCCTTCAAACACAGTCTTCCCCTCAAGGACCCTTTAGTGATCCTTCTCCATTATTTCTTCTGCCAAGTTCCCTGAACCTCCATCACCAAAAGCCTTTATTTCCTTGCTGCTCACTCTTTTCTTCTTAACAACTAAGAGCTGGCTTCTGACTTCTGAGTACTAATCTCTCCAAGGTTCCACTGACTTTATCATTGTTTTGCATTCATCCTTGTCCTCCTTGGCATCTCTTTGGCTTTTGACAACGTGTATCATCCTCTTCTCCTCTTCAAATTGCCTTCCTCCCTTGGCTTCTGAGTCGTTTCATTAGTTCATTCATTCATTCATTTACTGACTCAACAGTTCCTGTGTGCCTTTGTAAGCTGTGTGAGACTCTGGAGTTAGGCATGGCATCCACTTAATAATAGTATATTCTGGTTCTTCCATATCTCCTCCTCCCTTATCTAGTGGCCAACCCTGATGGATTCTTTCACCTCTACTCAGATGTTACCTTCTCTACAATGATACCCATGACCACTCTTAGACAGGGACAATTTTTCTTCTGTATGGTGTCCATTCCTTCAATCTACTTCTATTATTGCCTATGCCACTTTGGACGAAAATTCTTTTGTTTTGCATCTGACTCCCATTTTGAGCTTCTTGGGGGCATGGAATAGGCATTAAATACCTATTGAGTTGAATGGAATAGTTTTAATAACTCTTTCACTCTTTCTCTCACTTCTTTTTTCATTCTGTCCATAAATAAAGACTTGTCTTCAGAGGTTCAGTATTTGTTTCTTCATACTCCTTTAGGTTCTTCCTTTAGGTTACTTGCTTTATCATAAAACAAACTTGGGGAGATATACCCTATTTATTCCCTAGGGTCTTCAACCATCATCTAGCATGCAACCATCCAAAATTAAACCTGTCACTCTTTCTCACTTGAGCCCTTTTCCTCCTAGGTCAGGACTCATACATCAATAGCCTGGTGATCTCCGTGACTCTATCAGTTGTATATTGTAGTATTTCCTATGGCTGCCTTAACAAACCATCCCAAACTGGGTGGCCTAAAACAACAAAAATTTTCTCTCTCACAATTCTGGTGACAAGAAGTCCAAAATCAAGGTGTTGGCTGGGCCATGATCACACTGAAGTCTCTAGGGCAAGGGTTCTTAACCTTTTTTGATGTTTGTCAGCAATGCTTAGTGTTCCTTGGCTTGTGCCTGCATCACTCCAATCTCTGCCTGTCTTCACATGGCCTTCTTCCCCTTGTGGTCTTCTTATAAGGACATCAGTCATTGGTTTTAGGGTCCACCCTAATCCAGTATGATTTGATCTTAACTAATTATATCTGCAAAGAACCTATTTCTAAATAAGGTCTCATTCTGAAGTTCTGATTGGGCATGAATTTTGGGATACCCTATTCAATGCAGCATATCCCTCAACCATCTTGTCTACTGCCACCATATTCATATTCCCCAAACATTGTTTGGTTATGTCCTTTCAGGCCTCAAAAGCTTAAAATAACTTTAAATTTCCTCATCTCCTTTACCACCATAAGCTTCTTAAGAGCATGTTTTCTAACCATAAGTCTCATTATCTTTAAGTATTTTTTTTAATTGTGACTCAGACTATGGACTCAAGGGATTAGGACTCTAAACTGTCTTCTTTATCCCCATCTCCCCAGAATGGGGCACAGTTGACTTGACATGTGGGTATTTTATAACTATCTGTTTAATGAATACGTGGCGACTTGAGTAGCAGCCTTGGGTCCTCTGCTTGACTTTGAAAAGTCCTTCATTACCTGTCACTATACCATCCACTCTGATCAGCATTTGCTGAGCAAGAATTAGATGCTCTCAATAAATACTTGTTGGTTGATTGATTAATCCATCAACCAAGTTTCCTGCTCTGAAATTTTTAAAATGTACATCTCCAGGGGGCTGGAGTGGGGAGCATAAGAGGGGCAAAGGGATGGGCAGTGGAGATACTTGATCAGCATCCCCATCGTAGAATTTGTAGGAACTGCCCAGGGTTTCAATTTGCATTAGAATCCACTTCCAGACCGTCTAAGCAAAATAATAGCAATGACTTTTGGAACCACGGATGGTGGGGCCCAGAACACTGATGTTGAGATTCATATGAAGAGCAGGTAATCTCTACAGAGAGTGTTCCAGAAAGGCAAGGACTTGAACCAACACTGGAGAGATGCCAGGGGCCTGTACTCTGTCCAAGGTCACTGTTGGGTTTGTATCAGTGAAGAAAGCTTGTGAAAGTGAAACTGTGTGATTACACATCTATCACACCCAACTTGGTGGAACTTACACACAAGTCTTACGCACCCTTTCTGAAAAAGGGTGAGATAACCCCTAGAACTGAAGGTGAGACTACTGGAAGTTGTCCTTTCTACTAACTCTTCTGTAGATTGGCTCCACCAAAGGAATGTTAGTGGCTGCCTAAAATCCTAAAGGCAGAAAGAATCTCTCCCTTTACTGTGGAAATCAGTCATAGCTCATCACAATTTACACCCACACCTTGAGCCAACCCCCACCATCATCCCTATCCCCAAACTGAAGTGATATGGAAAAATGGAGGCCAGGCATCTAGTTAGTAAAATGCCACATGTATCCAGTATTTTATTTCTCTGTGTTCTTTTTCTTTTTATAATCGTCCTATAAGTCACCCATCCTCTTAGCACTTATTCCTGCAGGGATTACAAAACTAAAGCTGGCTTTATTTTGTCTCAGTTCCCTTGTATCTATTTCAATAGAACCACTAATACCACTCATTTTCAGATTTTGTATGCTTAATACTGGGAATATGATGTCATGTGTCCAAAAGGATAATTATCATTCTGGGCAGTGGTTGAATGGTTTCATTGTCCTCGAAATCTATGGAAGGCGAAAAGAACTTTTGTTATGTCTTTACCTGATGCATGTGTGTGATTCCTGAAACCTCACATGACTGAATTTGCTCTTTCAAAATAATAGTTGCTTTAATACAGGGAAAGTGAGAGTTTATTGGCAGATACATTTGCATTGTCAGGAAATGCAAGCCATGTAAAAGTTGTTTTGAACAGAAGTAGGTTTGCTTCCATGAGTGCATTTATCACATCTACCTGTTACTTACCTAAATTCATTAGTTTCCTCAATTCTCCACATTCAGAGTTGGAGGATGGACAGCACCTTTTCACTGCCTTCCAGGCTAGGAAGAGTGGCTGCCAACCCATCTTCCATGACCTCTTTTCATTCCAGGAGGCAGAGAGGGCCTCAGTTTTGTGCTATCCCAGTGGAATGTAGAGGTAAACCAAAGGTCATCACTCTCAAAACTCTTTGAAACCCCAAATGATTGACACAAAGGATTCTGGGAAAGAGCATTCAGCTTCAGGCTCAAAGAAGGAATTGGGAAATGTCTGGAATTGGGGGCATGGATCAAATAATTAGGGACAACCAAGTATTTTCCCCTTGTGTATTTCAATTAATTCCTCAAGCGTTGGTAATGGCTAAGCCAGATGCAGAGATACCAGGAGTAGCCCCACCTAGAAGTGTGTATGAAGATAACCTGGTCTGTATGGCTAGACAGCCTCCAAATGGCACCAAACCTCCTGCTGCTCTTGCTCTAGCTACTACTGCACCCAAGATCTCAGTGGCATCGTGGACTGGGCTTATGTCACCACCTCTGGCCACGCATATTTTGATATGTCTTCCTCAGCAAAACCTATCCCTTATCACCAATATGTGTCAATATACCACTAATCAATCATAATGCTCAAAGATGAGTCCAACCGATTCAAGAGATGCACAGAGCCATGGGTCTGACTGTCTCTGCACCAGTTCCTAGGTGGGTGAACCTAGGTATCTAAGCACACCTCCCTGAGCTTCAAATAGATGAAAGAACTAACAATAACCAACTCACCTAAGCTGTTGAGAAAATTAAAGGTGCCGATGCCATGCGCCATATTCCAGAAGAGAAGGAGGGGGCAGACACCTTCTCTACTAGTACTTTTGAATATCATATTTTCATTTTAATGACCACCTAAAGTAAAACTGATAAAGCCTATTATTTATTATCTAGATGGTTCTTTATATTTAAGAACCGCCTACAATTACAAACATGTTGGCACTATGTAATACTAACCTGAGTGACCCTATTAATGAGAAAAGAATAAAGGGGAAATAAATTCATCACAGTAAAATTAATGCCAAGTGGCTTCACAATTCTCTACATAAATGGAGAAATGGATACTTGAGTTATGATGCTGTACGTAGACTTGGTGAACTCAAATGGGCCTGTGCGATAACGTTCATTACCATTCTTATGTAGCAGGTTTTGAATAGTTTCATTGAAACCCCATCATCTGCCACAGTTAAACTTCTTAGCTTGAATTTTAAATATTTGGTAGCTTTGTTTGCATTTAATTTATTAACTTGTTTTATTGTTTTATAGCAGCAATAAGCATTAGATGGTTAAGCTAAATTTTATTTTGTAAATGTTTAAAATAGCATAATACTAAAAAGAATGTCAGAACTTGTTCTTTAAATGGATTCTGTACATTACGAAGTTGGAGAGACACTTTAATAATGTTTGTGAAATTCTACATAGTTAATGGCGCACAGAAGGTACACAAGAAATGTCACACTTCCTTTCCGGCTGTGTGTGGGTGGGGTGCATCTTCAGCATGGTGGAAGACATGAAGAAAGGGAGACTAGTGGATAACCATAGATCTGGTGTTTCATCACTTTCTGTGTGCTTGGTAATACATTAAGGGTGTTTAGCGTGTTTTTTAATCTTCATAACCACTCGGAAACATATGATGTGATCACCATATTATACTGCCTTCCTGCCCTCAAGGATCTCACAGTCTACTCAGGAAATAACTCGTGCATATAAAAAGTTAATATAATGCTACAAGTATCAAATGCTAAAAGAGAGGCCATTTCCGAGGAAGAGGGCATCTGTCCGGGTGGGTTGTCAGGAAGGTTGTATGAAGTGAGAGTCGGATTTGGATTGGTAATGTTGCTAGGATATTTCATCTGTCCCTCTGCATTCACTGTCCCACTTCTTCGCCCTACTCTGGACAACCAGGAGGCAACCTTTATCCATGAAGCCTTGGTGAACTCAAACGGACCTGTACGATAACGTGCATTACCATTCTTATGTAGCAGGTTTTGAATAGTTTCATTGATACCATATCATTTGTCGTATTTAATTAAACTTATTAGCTTGGATTTTAAATATCTGGTAGCTTTGTTTGCATTTCATTTATTAATTTGTTTTGTTTTATCGTTTTATGGATGCAATAATAGCTTCCCTTGCCATGTGGCTTCTCTTTGGGTTCTATCAAAGAAGTGCCATCATTTTGTTTCATAGACTCTTGGGAAGAAGCTTTCTTCTCCAGAAGTCATCTGCTTCTAAAGGTCTTAGTGCATTTCAGGATCAGGGCACCATTGGGACTGGATGTCTAGAATGTAGGATCCTGTAATGGTTCTTCCCAGAGCAGCTTTAAAATTAACCTAATGCCACTTTTAATATATTTAGTCTCCAGGTTGTATATCATGTAGAGGCATATTCGTTGCTGTCTGTTTTGGAAATTCAACATTCATTTGTTGGGCATGTAACAGTGCACAAAGTTAAGCTATCTGACAGGACCAGAAAATATCCAGGTGAAATTGATCAGAGGAGAAACCATGTCAAGACCTTGGCAAAGGTATGGGTATGACATAGGAAGGTAGGAGGACACGGATCAGGCTATTAATTCTCTGGGTTCCCCTTTTGTGGTGAGTTGGTTGTTCCCTCTAGTCAAGGCTGAAGTGCCTCCCAGGCAGCCTTCTCCATGTAGCTTCCCACCCTCGGTTCTTGTAACTGCTTCTTTCCCTTGGCCCTTCAAGCTGGGGGAAGGGGTTAATTCACCTCACCCCCCATCCCCGACACTGGTGCTAGCCTTTAGATGCCATGGTGTCTTTTATTGATTCCTTAAACTCTCTCCTCACCTCTGTAAAGAGTCCCTTTATTAAATTCTCCTCCCATTGCCCAATTTGAGTATGTCCTCTCTTCCCTCTAGCCTCTGACTTATACAGAGAGGGATGGGGTGAAGGGGGGGCCTAGTACAAGTACATTTCAGGGTGGGTGGGGTATTCTGCTAGGAAGTTACAAAGTATATGCTGAGGTGAAGAGGATAAGTACATACTAAGTAAGAAAAATAGTTATTATTATTGGCTTTTGCAAACCTGCTTTGTGCCTCACTAGAAACTAGGATCTTTAGCTCCATAATCCCTAAACCTGAAGATAGCATGAAAGTAACGTATTGGCATTGCAGTTGCCATTTCCACTGGAGGAAACAGAGACTCTCTTGAAACCTAAGGCAGCTTAGCTATTAAATGTCAAGGTCAGAATTCAACCCAGGGTCTATCTAACTCTATCTATCTACACTCATTTCAGACTTCTGCCGACCTCTCAATAATAGTCATATTTTATGGGGATGAGGTACTGGACCCAGATCCACAATTCTCTCTTGTGGGGACACAAAAGGAGGAACCCACCCCATCTTAGTTTGCCAGGGCTGCAGTAACAAAGTACACAGATAAGTAAGCTTAAACCACAGAAATTTATTGCCTCATAGTCCTGGAGGCCAGAAGTCCTAAATCAAGTTGTCGGCAGGGCCCTGCTTCCTCTTAGAGGGAGAATCTGCCCCTGCCTCCTCCCTGGCTTCTGGTGGGTGGTTGGTCAACCCATGGTGAACCTTGGTTTCAGCATAACTCCATCTCTGCCTTCATCACAAGGGGTCTCTCTCTGTGTCTCTTACTTTATCCACATTTCCTCTGCTTTTAAGAACCCAGGCATATGTGATTAAGGGCCCACCCTAATGCAGTTTGGCCTCATCTTTAATAATATCTCCCAAGATCCTATTTCCAAGTAAGTTCACATTCACAGGATGGCGAGTTAGGACTTGAACGTGTCTTTTTCGGAGAAGGGCACAATTCAACCCATAACGTGGCCCCTGGAGGAATGGCCAGCAGCGCCCTCCCTCTTGTGAGATGGACTGTCCTTGAGTCTCTTCCCATTCCGGAGAGCACCCCGCTTCGTGAGCTGGACTGCCCTCCCCATATGCAGCCAGAATCAGGCTCTCAGAAAGGATCTGGGCTCCTCTAAGTTAATAGAGGTCCGTCTTGCACCTGGCTGGCTCGCATGCCTCCAGGCCCTGAACTCTGGCCAGCTGCTATATCTGAGCTGGGGCCCACCTGCTCCTCAGAGAGCTGAGAGCTCCAGCATGAGCATGCATTAATGTGATTTCCTTGTGGTTAGGCCGTTGAAAAGGCCGAGTGCGGCAATAGGAGAAAGTCGGAGCAGCAGGCATGCAGACTGGAAAGGAATGTCCTGGAAACCTGGCCAGGTGACAAGAGTTAGGATGTAAGAGAAGGGAAGATTTTGAATAAATAAAATTAATTGCATTTTTAATGCTTTCTTTGCACAGCCGTTATTAAGACTTTGAGAAAGACAGAATAGTTAAGTAAAGGGGGGCAGGGATACTCACAGACCCTATCTAGAGAGGACTGCACTTGAGAAGTCTCAGAATTTGTTCCTATGCTTGTATATAAATGTATACACTCATACATTTTTTTATAACAAAATTTTACATGCTGTTTACCCAAGGTGGGATCCATGGACCCACAGAATTACCTGGGAGTTCATCAGAAATGCAGAGTCCTGGGCCCCACTGCAGGCTCACTTGAATCAGTCTGCATTTTAACAAGCACCCCTTGTGGGTCCGAAGCACATGATTTATAAAGTTGTAAGGCATTGAATGGTCTGAACGTGCCATGGGTAATCTCATTAATTCCTTTTTAGTTCAAAACATTAACATTCTGTCTAAATGTTCATGATTATATTCTTCACTCTTCAGTAGTGAAATATGCTTTAAAATATCCCTTTTCATACATCTTTGTGCAAATGATGATTCTCGTCAGCTAACTAGGTGCCAACCCCGTGGTGAATGCTTTACGAGAACGATCTTATCTCATCCTATTTGGGCCCCACAAAGAGGGGGCCAGCCTCATCTCAAAAAGTGATGTTGGTGGGGACACTTTAAATAAAGTATTTCAAATAATGAGGACATCACTACTATTGCTGATGACGATGGCAAGGATAGCGCCAATCAGGCCCTGGCTCCGTTCCAGAGACTATATTCACTGCTTACATTCTTTTTTTTTTACTTAAACCTCAAACAATCCCAAAAGGCAAGTGTTACTAACCCTCTTTAAAAGCGAGGTCACCAAAGCTCAGAGGCTCAATATCTTGCCCATGATCACACACATTTTGAGACAACGGCAGAACCCTAAATGGGCCCGTTCCACCAGTCTTAATGCTCATGCCCTTGACATGGAGAGAAAAGTGCAGATTCGCTTCTAGTTCCTCAGGGCAGCCTTGGGATCTCACCTCGCTGTCACTGCTGGGATCTTAACCAGGCCATTCTTCCCCAAATCCTTTCTGTGTGAGCAGACAGAGTGATGCATGGTGAAGCCACTGGGACGGGCTTAGGGGAACAGAGGATTTTTTCCCCTTAATCAAAGCTCTACCCAGCAGAGCTGCAGTCATCAGGATCCTCAGACATTCAGGCTGGCTGCCGTGGGGCAAACATCCCAGGACTTTGCAGGGAACAATGGGCCCTGAACTGCAGGTGACCTGGCCTGCTAATCACTGCCTGATTAGCAGCTAATCAGTGCCTTGTTTGGGACACTGCAACCCAAATCCCTTTGGACTGGGCTGGGCCCTGGCAGGCAGTCACCTGGTTAATGTGCCAGGAGCGAGGTAGGGGGTCATGTGTTCCAGCGAACAGAGTGGCCAAAGGCCACCTTGAGGAAAGCGGTCACGGGGTCTCTCTCCCCAGCAGGTCCCCGGATAACTATAGCACTTGTCAACAGTGTGGAAATGAATAGAGGTGGATTAATTAAAGTCCAAGTTCTTTTTTGTCAACCTATGCAGAAAGAACTAGTCAACCTTCTAGGCACAAGGAAAACAGAAGACTCTACACAGTTTTCCCAAAGGACGTCTCATCTGTGACGGTGAATTAACAACCAACACTGGCTACCACCACTGTCACAGCCTCTACCACCACTACTGATGTTATCACCACCACCACCAATGCCTTCTCCATTAGCAACAGCACCGCCGCCGCCGCCACCAACAACACCTTCACCAACACCGTCACTCCTGGCATCACCATGACCACCACGAACAACAACAATAGCACCTTCACCACCGATGACAACAACACCTTCACCAACACCATCACTACCACCACCACTCCTGGCATCACCATGACCACCACGAACAACAACAATA
>PVKH010040429.1:0-11066 GCA_004027955.1 Chaetophractus vellerosus | reverse complement strand
GGGTTCAGTTCCCAGTGCCTCCTAAAGAAAAAACAGACTATGAGCAGACAACAAGCAAAAAAACCTCAAAAAACCCCTGAGCAGACAAAGAGCAAAAACAATGAGCAAACAGACAAGGGAGCCATCGGGGGCAGGGTGGGGGTTGCAGTGAATAAGGTCCCCTGCCTTCATGGAGCTTACATTCTGCTTCTGTTAATTCTCTTACACATGCATTTGGCAGGCACTGAAACATAACACCGTTTCATTTTAAGAAAGAGCATACATAAAAATGTTTCTCTAATTTTTATCAGTTTTCTTTATTTTCAAAGTAATACATGTTCACTTAAAAATTAGAAAATTCAGATAAGCAAAATGAAGAAAATTAAAATCCTAAAGCCAGCATAAACTATTCTGGGACTGTGTAGCAATATAAACACTTATACTCAACCCATTTGTTTTTCACACATTCTATTTTTTTTTTAACTTTATTTTGAAATACTTTTAACTCTTACAGGAAGTAAAAACAAAACAAAACAAAAAAACCCCCATATACCTCAGGGGAGTTTTAAATTTCTGTTACTGTGGTCTTTAGCTCTGTTTGGTTCCTTCTCAAAATTTCTCTCTGAAATGTCTGTTCATTAAGCTTTTATCTAGCCCATGTCATAATGGAGCTTTGAATGCCAGGAGCTAATAAATAAAACAGAAAAAAAAATTCACCTCTGTACTCTTTCTTTCTTTTTTCTTTTTTTTTAAGATTTATTTTTATTTACATATCTCCCCCTTGCTGCTTGTGCTCACTGCCTTCATCTTTGCCTTGCGTCTTTCTGTGTCTGCTTATCTCCTAGCATGTTAGTTTAAGATGAAATAGGCTTCACTTGTAGGAAAGGTATAATCTACTAAGATATAACAGTTGAATGTTTTGAACATAACTTTGAAATATATAAAGGAAAACCTGTTAGAATACAAGTATAAATCGACAAACCCACCATCTTGCTGGAAGATTTTGAATAATCAACAGATCAAGTAGAAAATAGTATAGGAGTGGATTTTAATTAACACAATTAACAGGCTTGACTTAATAGATACATATAATGGAGAATACATACTCTTCAAAACTTGCATAATCAACTTGCAAAAGTTGATTTAAAAATAATCCACAAAGAAAATCTCAGTAAATTAGGAACACAGTGTTACTTCCCCCATGAGGAGAAAAGCTCATGTAAAGCTCTGATGCTATAGAGACTCAGAAAATATTTGTTCCTTTTTGTATCTTTTGTTTGTTTAATCCTAGGAACTGCTGCAGTAGGGCACACAGATAAGATTGGGCGTTTGAAAGAACTCTGTGAGAAGTATGGCATCTGGCTTCACGTGGAGGGGTAAGTAGGTGATGAGGTTGGTTCCATCTTGGCCCTGCACACAGCTGTCATGGAGGATAGGCATGCAGGCTCTCAGTTTGTAGTAACCTATATTCCTAAGCGCTCTTTTGGTTGTAAATAACAAAATCATCCTGATTGGGCTAAGCAAAAGGAGATTTTATTGGCTTAGATACCTGAAAAGACCTGTGTTAGAACTGGCTTTAGGCACAATGTGAACCACGACTCTATGTGTCTCTCTCCCCCCCACCACTGGGCTTAATTTCTTCTATGTTGAGTCCATTTAGAGTTAAAATTTCCTCTTATGGTGCAAAGTAGCTGCAGCAGCTCCAGCCTTTCCAGGTTCTTGTTCAGTGGGCCAGAAGTCTCCAGCTGAACCAACTACTGTGGACAGGGACATGTAACACTGTGGTTTAGGTTACTTGCCTCTGGAGCAGGTGGTGGTATATCTTGCATTCAAAACTTGTGGTCTGATAGAGGAGAGTGGGGAGAGGAAACAGGACGGCCCTAAGTCCATATCTACCATGTCATACTGGGTAGCTTTCTTTTTTATTTAATCCTTATGGGAAAGAATAATGACTGGAAAGAAAAAGCTATGAAAGATATAAAATGATACACCTATTATATTAAATAAGTAGGAGGAATCCCCTGAAATACAGCTTGATTAAAAATTATTTTCAAGGTTTTCCTGAAATTTACATAAACCACACTTTCTGTTGTTATAAAAGCTAATAACACAGCAGAAAGACATTTAATTATCAGCTTGCAACAACAGAGCCTTTTTTTTTTTTTAAAGTTCATGCAAAGTGAATAAGCAACAGTAAATAATTCATTCTTAGACTGGTGTCTTTTCTTCCAGTGTGAATCTGGCAACACTGGCTCTAGGATATGTCTCCTCATCAGTGCTGGTATGTTGTTGATTTACTGAAATTGCTGTTTTTAAGGAGGACTCTAAAATCACTCAATCACTGTATTTATGAAAGGAAGAGGGTGTTGAATTTAGTGTATTTTTCTCAGATAATCTGACAAAAGTTGTTCTCCTTTTGGTAGGCTGCAACCAAATGTGATAGCATGACATTGACTCCTGGCCCATGGCTGGGCTTGCCAGCTGTTCCTGCAGTTACACTTTACAAACACGACGATCCTGCCTTGGTAGGCTTGCTCTCACCAGGGAGAGGATGGAGACTGGCTAATCATCGTTATTAGGTTTGGGGGCAAAATACAGAAATGTAAAGGGGAAAAGTGAAAAGTTTCCTTAATTCTACATCTCTTAACATTTTCTTGAGGTTCCTTCTAGCCTTGTTCAAAAAAACTGTTAATGTAAGTGAAATCATACCATATATTTTGTTTGTTTTCCCCATACGTCCTATGGGTATAAGAATTTTTATGACATTTTATGACTGCATAATATTCTATCATAATCATTCTCTATTAATGAACTTTTAGCATGTTTTCAAGTTTTTGTTACTGAAATAATGATACAATGAACATCTTTCTACAATTCAAATTAATTCCTTACAATAGGTTCCCAGAAGTGGAATTACTGAGTTGGAATATTTTAAAGCTCCTGATCCATATTGCACAAAAGGTCGGAGCATGATATTTTATAAAAAACAAACAAATATAGCAATGGTTCTTGATAGTGGATCAGTTAGTGATAGGCACCTGCAAAATAAACTTTAAGTGATTCCTACTAAAACAATTCATGTCTTGTTCAGTTGATAATGGCCAGGTATTTGAGGACGCTCAGAGCAGCCTTGGAAGGGTCTGTCTCTTGAATGGCTAAGAGCTCTGCCTCTGGGATTTGAATGATCTGAATTCTCATTCTGGCTTTGCTTCTTCTTAGCCATGAACCCTTGGACAAAGCAAGGTCTCTGAGCTGAGTTGCCTTAGACTGCTTACCTCATAGAGTTTTTGGATGATCAAATATGTAATGCAAGCAAAGTGCCTAGCATAGTATCTGTCACATGCTAAGCATGTAATAAATGGTAACTTGTTTGGTTGTGTGATTTCAGTGGCTTTGATTAGTAAAACCCATATTGGCCTTTTTCAGACCTTAGTCGCCGGTCTAACATCAAATAAGCCAGCAGACAAACTCCGTGCCCTGCCACTGTGGTTATCTTTACAATACTTGGGACTTGATGGAATTGTGGAGAGAATAAAGCATGCCTGTCAACTGGTGAGTAGAAACCTGAAGTTTAAATGCACCGCAAATATTCTATGGCAAAAGCAGAAAAAGACTTTATGTATTTACCCTTCATCTAATAACCTCATTGTCTGGCTTTACCATATTATGAGCAAGCAGACGAATCATCTTGCATATATATGGTCCTTGTTCAAAGTTCTGGGAGAGACTTGTCAGGATTTGTGTCACAATGAAACTGGATTAAAATGAAAGCCAGTGTCAGCATGTGATCAGGAAAAAAGTATAAGATGACAGCCAAGTAGTGGAGAATGATACCGAAAGGCAGGGATAAATGTTCTACTTGGCTGAATGACTCCTGAGCATGGGGGAATATGATGGTTAGGGATTGATTATGCACTGCATGTATGTTTTTAACACCAGCTGCCTTGGGTTCCCAAATTGCAGTGCTCTAGAGGCAATTGAAATTCTTTTCATTAATTTGAGGTGTTCTAATTGTAAAAAATATATATAAATATATATGTTTTTGTTAAGAAAGCAATAAATGTCATATTTATGCAGTTTGAGAGCTGAGCCCTTACCTAAGCTTAAGAGCATGATGCTCTACCTTAATTTTCTTATCTGTAAAAAGGGGGTAATAATTTAATAAAAGTTTATGAGGATTTAATGAGTTCATGCACATAAAGCTGTTACAGTAGTGCCTGATCATATAGTAAGTTATGCATAAAGGTTTGAGAATAAATACTTGTTTTAAATATTTTCTTGGAGAATTGGCATTTCCTCAACTATCATTCTGATATTTAAGTAAAATCAGTATTTTCTGTAACAGCGGTCCTTTGGTTCATAATATGTTAAGATAGTTCATTTTTATATTAAAAATAATGTTAAGATTTATGCTCATTATGTTTAAAAAACACATTTGAAAAACAAAGTTTTCTCACTGTGCTGTTGGGTCCTGTCTTGAGGTTTAGTTCTTTGGAAAGAGAAATCTTTATTGCTGTAATAACTTAGTCAATTTGAGGAAGGTTCGGGTTTTCAAGAGAGAGTTTTAATCCCTCTTGGTCTTTGGAGTACAGAAAAGTAATGACATTAACCATCAAATCCTTGAAGTCACCACAGTTCTGGAATCTAACTCTAAAAAAAAACTGTTATTTCAATTACTTGCATGGACTTGAAGATATCTGTTGCTGATTCACCACCGTTAAATGTAGGCACTTGTGAAACTGCTTGGAAATTTAGCAAATGTGGTTGTCTGTGTACATTAATGTCTTATATTCCATACTAGATCATAGGTTAGCTGCCTGTGAGCAAAAATCAGTACCCTTCTTTTCCTTGTGCTCCTCCTTATCCTCATCCACATCCCCTTCATCGTCATGAGTAGCAGTTTTTGAGCATTTACTTGGTGACAAGCACTGCAGGCACTTTACATGCATCTTCTTCTTTCATCACAACTTCACTAGAATGTAAAATCCACTGATAATATATTAAGAAGTAGTTTTCATGAGAGTCTTCCCAACTGTCCAATCCTTAGTAAATATCTGTTGAATTCATGAACCCCAACCCCATAAGGTAAATGCTATCATTATCTCCATATCAGTGATGGAACTGGGATTGAGAGGTGAATATGAGTGATGGTCACGAGGATGGTAGCCATCACTTGCATAGTGCTTACTATGTTCTAGGCACTCTTTTTAAACACTTAACATATCTCTATGCATTTTAATCTTCACAACAACCTTGTACTATAGATACTATCACCCTCATTTTATAGTTGAAGGAACTGAAGCACGTGGAAGTTAAATAACTTGTCCAAAATCATAGCTAGTAGGTAGCAGATTAAGTAATTTATCCACATTATACAACTGGTAAGTGGCAGAGCAGGGGGTTTGAACCCAGGTGTTTATGATTCCAGACCCCTGCTGTTAAGCATCACTCTGTGCCCTCTCATTTACCTTTGATCCCTCTTTCCCAATATATAGTACTATGCCTTGTACTCAGTAGTTTTTTATGAAGACTTACTTAAATTGCCAATATGACAGATTTACATTTCTCATTAGAAAAAGTGTTTCTTGAACCACTAAATATAAGTTTTAATGGAAAGGTTGGGGAATATGTGCCAGCTGCCAGGTGTTGAAATACCAAGATTGGCAGCCAGACTTAGAATTCACTAAGTTGCAAATGCCTGTCTGCCTGAGATGCTTTTTTGCAGACCTGCAAAGAAAATATATATGTAAATTTTTTTATTAGAGAAGTTGTAGACTTCCAGAAAGATCATGTAGAAAATTCAGAGTTCGGGAACCAGCTGTGGCTCAATTGGTAGAGCCCTGGTTTACCACATAGGAGGCCCCGGGTTCGGTTCCTGGGCCTCCTCGAGAAGGCAAGCTGCCTCGAGAAGGCAAGCTGCCTCGAGAAGGCAAGCCGCCGCGCGGTGAGCTGACTCGGCAGAATGCCACAGCAGGGGGAGACAAGCAGACACAGAAGAACGCAAAAGCAAAAATGAACACAGCAAGAACAAGCAGCAAGAGGGGGATATATAAATAAATAAAATAAATAAATAAAAAATCTTTAAAAAAAAAAAAGAAAATACAGAGTTCCCATGTGCCCCATCACAGTTTTCCCTGTTAACACTGTGCATTAGTTTGTTACCTTTGTTACAATCGACAAAACAATATTATTAAAATTATCGTATTAATTGTAGTTCATAGTTTACATTAGGAGTCACTGTGTTGTACAGTCCTATATTTTTTAAGAGTTTTTATTCTAGTAAAATATATACAACCTAAAATTTCCCTGTTAATCCACTTTCATATCTACAATTCATTAATGTTAATTACATTCACAGTTTAGTACTCCCATCACCACTGTCTAGAACCAAAACTTTTCCATCACCCCATATAGACACTACCAATTAAGCATTAACTCCCCATTCCCTACCTCTACCCCAACCCCTGGTGACCTGCCTTCTAGTATCTGACTCTTTGAATTTGCATATCATTGAGATTATACAATATTTATCCTTTTGTGTCTGGTTTATTTCTCGCAACCTGCTGTCTACAAGATTCATCCTTGTTTCAGCATGCATCAGAACTTCATTCCTTTTTACAGCCAAATAATACTCCATTGTATGTACAGTAAATCCCATATTTGTTTATCTCTTCATCTGTTTATGAACACTTGGGTTGGTTCTGTCTTTGGGCAATTATGAATAATGCCTCTGTGAATATCAGTGTGCAAATATCCATTCAAGTCGCTGCTTTCAATTCTTTTGGATATATACCAAGAAGTGGAATTGCCAGGTCATGTGGTAATTCTATACTTAACTTTCTGAGAAACCACCAAAGTTTTCCATAATAGCTGAACTATTTTACATTCCCACCAGTGATGAATGTGTGTTCCTGTATCTCCACGTCCTCCAAGACTTGTAACTTTCCATTTAAAGTAGCTATTCTAAAGGTGTGAAATGGTATCTCACCGTGGTTTTGATTTGCATTTCCCTAATGGCTAATGATGTGGAGCATCTTTTTATGTGCTTATTGGCTGTTTTTATATCTTCTTTGGAGAAATATCTCTTCAAGATTTTTGCCTATTTTCTAATTGGGTCATTTGTCTTTTGCTGTTGAGTTGTATAAGTTCTTTATATATTCTGGGTATTAAATCCTTATCCAATATGTGATTTTCAAATAGTGTCTCCCATAAAAACTGCTTCTTATCAGAGACTTAACCTCAAAACTGGAAAAACTAGAAAAAGAAGAGCAAGCTAAATTCAAAGTCAGCAGAAGGAAGGAAATAACAAAGATTAGCATGAGATAAATGAAATAAGGAATAAAAAAACAGTAGAGAGAATGAATGAAACCAAAAGTTGGTTTTTGAAAAGATCAATAAAATTGACAAACCTTTGGCTAGACTGATGAAGGAAAAAAAGATAGCAGACACAAATAACTAAAACCAGAAATGAAAATGCAGACATTACTACCAACCCCAATGAAATAAAAATAACTATAAGAGGGTACTGTGAACAGTTGTTTGCCTACCAGTCAAATAACCTAGATGAAATAGACAAATTCCTAGAAACACATAAACTACCTACCCTGAATCAAGAAGAAACAGATCTCTGACAAACCAATAACTAGGAAAAAGATGAATCAGTAATCAAAAATCTCCCCCCAAAAAGAAAAGCTCAGGACTAGATGGCTTCATGGGGAAATTTTACCAAATATTCCAAGAAGAATTGGCACCAATCCTGCTCAAACTCTTCCAGAAAATTGAAGAGGAGGAAACACTCCCTAATTCATTCTAATAAGGCCAACATCACCCTTATACAAAAGTCAGATAAAGATATCACAAGGGGGGCCGGCCATATAGCCCAGTGGATAGGGCACCGGTATACCACATGGGAGGCCCTGGGTTCGGTTCCCGGGGACCTCTCCTAGTGGGCAGACCGCCTTGAGAATGGCAAGCCGCCATGGATGGGCCAGAGCCGCCGTGGGCAGGGCAAAAAGCTGCCACGGGCAGGGCAGGTCGCCCGCGAATGGAGCGCAGCCAGCCACCCGCGAACTGAAGCAAGAGCCAGCCGTGAATGGAAGCAGAAGCCGCCCACAAGCGGGGAAAGCCACACCTGCGCAGTGACCGGTCTCGGCGTGTCACCGCAACGGGGAGGAGGGGAGATATGTAATAAAATAAAATAAATCTTAAAAAAAAAAAAAAAGATATCACAAGGAAAGAAAGTTACAGACCAATATCTCTTATGAATATAGGTGCAAAAATCCTCAATAAAATACTAACAAATCAAACCCAACACACATTAAAGGAATTATACACCACGATCAAGTGGATTTATCCCAGGTATGCAAGGGTGGTTCAACATAAAAAATTAAATTAATATACCACATTAACAAAACAAAGGTAAAAAACTACATGATCATCTCAAGTGATGCAGAAAAGGCATTTGGCAAAATCCAGTACCACTTCTTGATAAAAACCCTTAGATCACTATAAATAAAAGGAAGCTTCCTCAACATGATAAAGGGCATATAAGAAAAACTCACATCTAATATCAATGGTGAAAGGCTGAAAGCTTTCCCTATAAATGAGGAACAAGATAAGGATGCCTGCTTTCAGTACTGCTTTTCAACATAGTACTGGAAGTTCTTGCCAGAGCAGTCAGGAAAGAAAAATATTTTATCCATGTTGTAAAGGAAAAGGTAAAACTTTCCTTATTTGCAGGTGGCATGTTACTATATACAGAAAATCCTGAAAAATCCACAGCAAAGTTCCAGTGGAGCTATTAAATGAATTCAACAAAATGGTGGGGTACAAAATCAACACCTCAAAATCAGCAGGGTTTCCATATACTAACAATAATCAAAAGAAATCTAGGGGGAAAAATCCATTTACAATAGCAACTAAAAGAATCAAATATCTAGGAATAAATCTAACCAAAGATGTAAAAGATTTGTACACTAAAAACTATAAAACATTGCTAGTAGAAATCAAAGAAGACCTAAATAAATGGAAGGATATTCCATGTTCATGGATTGGAAATCTAAATCATTAAGATGTCAGTTCTACCCAAAGCGATTTACAAATTCAATGCAATCCCAATTAAAATTCCAACAACCTTTGCAGAAATGGAATAGCCAGTCATCAAATTTATATGGATCTGCCTAATGGACTCTAAGCCCCCTCTCAATTAGAGGCAGAGTGGGCGTCACCATCCCCAAATCCTCAAGATTGGGGAATGAACAATGGACTAAAGCAGACTTACTATTATTATTATACTATAGAATTATTGTTATTCTAGCAATGGAAGAGCGTTTATCATTGAAGTGGAGGCAGTGGAGGTTCTGATGGGAGGGAAGGAAAAATAGGTGTAATATAGGGGCATTTTTTGGACATTGGAATTGTGAATGACGTTGCAATGACAGATATAGGCCATTATATATCTTGTCATAACTTACAAAATTGTGCAGAACAGAGTGTAAACTATAATGTAAACTATAATCTATGGCTAGTGGCAATGCTTCAATATGTATTCATCAATAGTAACAAATGTACCACGCTAATGAAGGACGTTGTAAATGTGGGAAAGTGTGGAAGAGGGAAGGAGTGGGGCATATGGGGATCCCTTATATTTTTTATGTAACATTTATGTAATCTAAAGTTTCTTTAAAATAAATAAATAAATAAAATTTATATGGAAGGATAAGGGGCTCCAAATAGCCAAAGCCGTCTCGAAAAAGAAGAATGAAGTTAGAGGACTCAGACTTCCCAATCTTAAACCTTATTACAAAGCCACAGTAATAAAAACAGCACAAGGAGAGACATATAGACCAATGGAATCAAATTGAGAGTTCATAAATAGACCCTCATTTTATTATATAGCCAGTTAGTTTTGACATGGCTGACAAGTCCACTCAATTGAGAAAGAATAGTGTTTTCAACAAATGGTGCTGGGAGAACTGGATCTCCATTTGCAAAAGAATGAATGTGGATCCCTACTTCACACCATATGTTAAATTCAAAATGGATTGAAGACCTAAATATAATAGCCAAAAGTATCAAACTCCTAAAAGAAAATGTAGGACAACGCAAGGTATTGGTGGTGGGATGATGTATGGGAGCCCTGTATGGTGTTATACATGTTTGTTTTGTAAGTTCACAACTTTTACTGTACACTTATTTTTATGTATGTTCATATATGGATGATATACTTCAATAACATTTTTCAAATGAAAAAAAAGTTGTAGGGAAGCATCTTCAGGATCTTGGGGTAGGCATTGGTTTCTTAGATTTTACACCTAAGCACAAGCAACAAAAGAAAAAATAGATAAAGGGGAATTCATCAAAATTAAAAACGTCCGTGCATCAAAGGATTTATCATGAAAATGATAGTCCACACAATGGGAGAAAATATTTGGAAACCGCATATCCAATAAGGATTTAATAACCAGAATATATAAAGAAATCATTCAACTTCACAACAGAAAAACAACTCAGTTTAAAAATTGGCAAAAGACTTGATTAGACATTTTTCCGAAGAAGTTATACAGATGGCCAAAAAGTACATGAAAAGATGCTCACCATTAGCCATTAGGGAAATGCAAATTAAAACCACAATGAAGAAAATAGCTAGAGGATAGGCTGAAACAGCTTGGAAAAAGGTCTTCTAGGGTTTAGGACAACAGGCGAAGGCTGGATACTGCCCAGAGGAGAAAGGGACAAAGGAGGGGAATCACGACTGCAGAACTGTGAGTTGAAACCAGCAGCTGGCACTCCCCCCCACACACACACACCCACACACCAAAGACACTTTAGAATTCTCAGGCCTCTGAGCCTGCCACTATAAGGCTGCTCCAGGGACCCACCACCCCAGGAAAGGGGAGAGAGAGGGACACAGCCTAAGGTTGACTCAGCTTTTGACTAACAAATTTGGTATACTTTGTCCCAGGAGCCCTTCCAGGCCAGGTGGGGCATGCCATTGTTTACCTTGGGGGCAGCAAGGGGCTAAAGATTTACAACCCTCCCGGTCTCCTCCTTTACTAACAGGGACTGATTGTCCAGGACTGGGGAGT
>PVKH010040428.1:0-11066 GCA_004027955.1 Chaetophractus vellerosus | reverse complement strand
GGACCTCTCCTAGCGGGCAGACCGCCTTGAGAATGGCAAGCCGCCATGGGCGGGCCGGAGCCGCCGTGGGCAGGGCAAAAAGCTGCCACGGACAGGCAAAAGCCGCCACGGGCAGGGCAGGTCGCCTGCAAATCGAGCGCAGCCAGCCACCCGTGAACTGAAAAAAGCCGGCCGTGATGGAAGCAGAAGCCGCCCACAAGCGGGGAAAGCCGCGCCTGCACAGTGACCAAGTCTCGGCGCGTCGCCGCAACGGGGGGGAAGGGGAGATATGTAATAAAATAAATAAATCTTTAAAAATAAATAAATAAATAAAGTATCTAGGAAAAATTTTAACGAAGGATACAAAAGACGTGTATGCTGAAAGCTAGAAAACTGCTGAAAGAAATGAAAGACCTAAATAAATGACAAGAAATCACATTTACATAGATTGGAAAAGTTAATATGTCAATATTACCCGCCAAAATATGCAAATTCAATACAATTCCCATCAAGATTCCAGCAATCTTTTTTTTTTGCAGAAATGGAAAAGCTGATTCTCAAATTTATGTGGAACTGCAAGCAACACCAAATAGCCAAAATTATCTTGAAAAGAAGAAGGTAGAAGGACTCACACTTCCTGATTTCAAATTGTACTACAAAGCTGTTATAGTCAAAACTGTATTGTATTGGCTAAAGATAGACAGATTAATGAACAGAATTCAAAATCTGGAAATAGACCCACATATCTTTGGCCAATTGATTTTTCACAAGGGTGTTAAGTACTCACAGTGGGGAAAGAATAGCTTCTTCAACTATTGCTGTTGGGAAGAAAATGGATATCCACATGTAGAAGAATGAAGATAATCCTTACCTTACACAATTAAAAAAAAAAACTACTCAAAATGGATCAAGGATCTAAATATGAGAACTAAAACTATAAAACTCTTAGAAGATAGCATAGGGATAAACCCTCTTGTCTTCAGATTCTTAGCTATAACACCAAAGCACAAGCAAGAAAAGAAAAAATAGATTTGATTTCATCAAAATTAACAATCTTTCCGTACTGAAAGAAATTATCATGAAAGATAAACAATTCAATTGCAAAAGGAGCAAAAGATTTGGGTAGACATTTCCCCAAGAAGATAAACACATGAAAATATGCTCAACATGATTAGCCATTGGAAAATACATATAAAAACCACAGTGAAGTATCACTTCACACCAACAAGGATGCAATTATTTTAAAAAGCAGAAACTAATAAATGTTGGAGATGATTCAAAGAGATTGGAACTCGAGTGTATTGTTTGTGGTATGGAAAATAGCACAGCCACTGTGGAAAGCAATATGGCAGGTCCTCAAAAGTTAAATGTAGAATTAAGAGAGTGCTCTTTAATTTCCATATATTTGTGAATTTTTCAGTTTTTTCTGTTTTTGATTTCTAATTTCATTCTACTGTGATAGGGAAAGATACTTTGCCTTATTTCATTCTTTCTTAATTTAGTAAGACATGTTTGTGGCTTCACATATGGTCTATACTGGAGAATATCATATGTGCCCACGAGAAGAAATTGTATTCTGCTGTTGTTGGGTGGAATGTTCTATATATGTCTCTTTAAGACTACTTGGTTTATAGGGTTATTGTGATGGTTAGGTTAATGTGTCAACTTGGCCAGGTAATTGTGCCCAGTTATTTGGTCAAGTAAACACTGGGCTAATTATAATACAAGGACATTTATGGGCTTTAGTCATCAGTGAGTTTACAGCATAGATGGCCGATTACATCTACCATCAACCAGGTAGACTGCCGTCAGCAATTAGTGACGTTTCATCCAATCAGTTGAATGCCTTAAAAGGGGAAGTGATTTCAGCATTCAGAGAGAATTTCCCAGCTCATCTTTGGACAGCCAATTTCTCCTGGAAACTCATCAAGGACCTTCATTGGACTTTCATCCGAGCCCCTGGTTTGCAGCCTGCCTGCGGAAGCTGGACTTTTGCATCCCCAAGGTCATGTGAGAGACTCTTATAAAGTCTCATACTAATGACAAATATCTCCTGTTGATTCTGTTTCCCTAGAGAACCCTGACTAAGCCAGTTATCAAGTCTATTTACTTGCTGATATTCTGTCTAAATGTTTGATACATTTTTGAGAGTGGTGTATTGAAATCTATAATTATTATTGTAGAACTGGTTATTTCTCCTTCAATTCTGTTAATATTTGTCCCGTAATTTTTTAGGCTTTTTTGTTGGATGTGCATTACATTATAATTGCTGAGTCTTCTTGATAGATTGGCCCCTTATCAATAAGTGATGCCTTCTTAGTCTCTTATAATAATTATTGCCTGAAAATCTGTTTTGTCTGATATAATTATAGCCACCTCAGCTTTTTTGGTTACTTCTTACGCAGGATATGTTTGTCCATCATTTCTATGTCAACCTGTTTTTTCTTGGGGTTTATCATGAAACTTTTGTAGGCAACATATACTTTATCATGGATTTTATCTATTCCACCAATCCTCTTTTAATTGGAGAGCTCAATAAATTTAAAGTGATTAATTATATGGAAGGATTCACTTATACCATTTTGCTCTGTTCTATATGTTTTGTCTTTTTTTGATTCTCAATTACTCCATTACTGATTTCTTTTGTGTTATGAACATATTGTTCCTAGTGCAATATTTTCGTTCCATCCTTATATCCTTTATGTATATCTTTGAGTGTTTTCTTGGTTAACCTGGGGATTACAATTAAACTCCTAAATATATAACAACCTAGTTTGAATTGATGCCAATTTGGCTTCAATAGAATATGAAACTCTACTCACATGCAGCACCACCTTTTATGTTCTTATGTTCACAAATTATATCTTTATGCATTGTCTGCCTATTAATAGATTTGTAACTATTGTTATATGAATTTGCCTTTTACATCATATAGAAAGTAGAGGAACAACACACCAAAAACACAGTGAGATTGACTTTTATATTTACCTATGTAGTCATCTTTAACAGTCTTCTTTATTTCTTCATATGTCTGAAGTTTGTCTTGTGCCCTTTTATCTCACTTCTATGGACTCCCTTTAGCATTTCTTGTAGGGCAGGTCTACCAGCAAAGAACCTTCTATTTTTCTACCTCTCTGAGAATATCTTAATTTCTCCTTCATTCTTGAAATATAGTTTTGCCATATAAAGAATTATTGGTTGATAGAGTTTTTCTCTCTGCACATTAAATTTGTCATCCCACTGCCTTCTGGCCCCCATGATTTATCATGAGAAGTCATGTAAATGTTATTGAGAATCCCTCGTATGTATGGAATTGCTTCTCTTATCTCTTTCAAAATTCTATCTTTGACTTTTGACAAATGTATTATAATTGGCACACTATAGGTCTCTTTGAATTTTTCCTGTCTTGGAGTTCATTGAACTTCATGGATGTGCACTTATGTCTTTCATCAAATCTGGGAAACCTTTTCCATGGTGTAATGGTTTGACAATTTTATGTAATTATGAATTCCAAAAATATAAATTGAATCATGCTTGTAAATGGATCTGTTAATCTAGGCATGATTAGGTTATGATTAGAGTGTTAACTGTGCCATGTCAGTAGGGCGTTGAGCACTGCCCCTCAGTGGGTGTGGTCTCAAGTATAAAAGGCAAGGCAAAAGACAGAGGGAGAAGATTTGAGAAGCAGATTTTTGAGAAGCAGTTCTGATGTTGGAGAGGATGCCCCAGGAGAGGAGAAGTGAACCGTTGGCCTGATAGTCTACAGCTGACCTTGTGGAGGAAGCACTAAGCCTGGAGAGAAACACAGCCCCAGGAGGAGAGGAACCCAAAAGGCCTGAGTCCTGGTAGACATCGGCAGCTGTCTTGCTCCAACATGTGGACTTTGGTGAGGGAAGAAACTTATGCTTTGTGGCCTGGTAACTGTAAGTGTCTACCCCAAATAAATACCCTTTATAAAGACCAACCAATTATTGGTATATTTGCAAAGGCGTCCCTTTGGCTGACTAATACACATGGTTTTCTTTAGCTCCTTAAGCATTGTAATGGTTTCAGAGTTTTATTTAATTGTGAATTCCAAAAATATAAATTGGATTATTCTTGTAAACTAATCTGTTCATCTGGGCATGATTAAGTTCTGATAAGGGCATTAACTGGGCCATGCCAGGAGGGTGTTGGGCCCTGCCCCTCAGTGGGTGTGGTCTCAAGTATAAAGGCCATGCAGCAGATCTGAGTTGCAGAGATTTAGAGAAGCAGATTTGAGAAGCAGTTCTGATGTTGGAGTGAGTCGATCGCCGGATAGTCTACAGCTGGCCTTGTGGAGAGACGCAATGCAGAGAGTCTCATGGTCTACAGCTGAACTTGTGGTGGAAGCAGAAGCTAAGCCTGGAGAGAAACATAGCCCCAGGAACAAAGGAATCCAGAAGCCTGAACCCTGGAGACATCGGCAGCCATCTTGCTCCAACACATGGACTTTGGTATGGGAAGAAATTTATGCTTTGTGGCCTGGTAACTGTAAGCTTCTACCCCAAATAAATACCCTTTATAAAGACTGACTAATCTTTGGTGAATTTCAAAAGGCACGCCTGTGGCTGACCAAAACAAGCATATTTGAGGCAGATGGTTTAAAACCTTTGTCTAGTAACTCCAATGTGCACAAATGTTTGGGCTTCCTTAGAGAACTTTCTGTTACTGTTCTTTTATATGAATAAGCCATACTTTCTTGTTTCTTTGTATTTCTAATAATTTTTATGGAAATTGGACATCTTGGATATTATAATGTGGTAAATATAGGGATCATACTCTAATTTCTGCATGAGATTTTTTATTTTTGCTTGTTGTGTGATGTAGCCATCCATTTGTTTAGAGATAATTCCAAACTATTTTTGAAAGATTGTATTCTTTGTCATGTGTGGACATTGAAGACTTTGTTCTGTTATCTCAGCAGTCAGGCTGTTACCTATCAGAGAATTTCTTGAAAACTGAAATCTAGCTGCCTCTTTCCTTAGGTACTTGTCCATTTCTGACTAGATTCCAGACTTATGAAAAAGTTGATTTTGACAGTTTTAGTCAGCTGAATAGTTGTCTCATTTGAAGTACAGATATTTGAAGTTCCCTATTTTTTCATGGTATGTAATGTCACCTTTCTTCATAAATTGTCAAATGCTAAGTTTAGAGTCCATTTATGACTCTTGCCTGAATTATTTCTATGGAATTTGCCAAATGGTGATTTTTCCATTACATCAGTCTTTGTATATTTATTTGTTAACATTTATTATCAGGGGAGATTTTTCTTCTATTTTTTTATTCATTTATATAAATATGGAATACTTGAATTCCTGTTTTTTCCCAATGGGTTATATTGTTACTTTCATTATTTTTTTTTATGATAAAATTGTTCTAAATTTGACCAGTGGGAACCCTTTCAGGCTGGCTTGTACCCATCATTCTTTGCACTCTTCATTATTTTCTGGCCCAGCAGTATATTCCAGAGTATTATATGCATATATTCCACCATCCCTGGAAGCAGTCATTTATCTGGGAGCTCTGCTTCCTTTATGTGGTGAATATATAGAAAGCAAGAATGAGGTCAACTTGTATTTGCTTTTAGACTCTCTCAGTTGACATATTTGCAATAAATATATATCACATATCTACCTCTATTTCTACCTCTGTAGTTCTCTATCATTTACCAAGCTATCACCAACCTAACTATATATCCATGTATTTTTAAAAAATGTAACTTCATACTGATACCTCCAATTCTACTTTAACACCTCAGTGTTCATTTTATTATGTCCCTTTCCACATTTATCTTCCCTTCTGAAACAGTAAAACATTGGCTCCCTTTATCCTTGATACATTTACCTATTGAAGTAATACTAAGTTCAGAACAATGATATTCCATATGACTTGGAATATCAAAACTGTTAACTAGAAATCAGCATTTATAGTTTTTGGCTATAAATTGAGTACTTCCAGTTAAAACATGTGTTCAAGAGGTACATGGGGAATTCCATGAAGATGGCTTCATAATAGGAAGGCAAGGCTCAACTGTCTCACTTAAACAATGGAGAAAGGGGAAAATGCTGACTTGGGTATCTGCTTTGGGGGTCAGCAGACCAGGACAGTGCTGTGCAACACCAAGGAAGGTAAGGACAGAGAGATGAAGAACCCAGACAGAATTAATGATACCAAGGACAGAATATCTGAACTTGAAAAAGCAGGAGAACAGAAAGTGAAAAGAATGGAAAAATTGGCACAGGGCCTCAGGGAACTGTAGGCAACATGAACTGCACAAACATATGCATTATCCAATCTGGAGCTTCAACACAGGAACACAGGAAAGCTGAGACTGAAACACCTCCATGGAAAGGTCCACTGACTAGCACCATCTATGGGAAACTGTATCCAACCCCTGAGAGAAAATCTGTGCCCCACTTGTGAGTCCATGGCCTGATATTGAAAACTTACCTGGGAAATTTTAAAGACTGAGGATAAGTTGAACCAAATATCAAAGAAGAGCTGTGGTAAAACAAAACAAAACAAAATACAAGAGAGAGAAATTGGCCATCAAGGTAAATACAATAACATATTCAGATGCCTAGACATCAGCAAAAATATTACACCCTAATAGGAAACAGGAAGAGAAGGCCCAGCCAAAGGAACAAACCAAATATTGTAAAGAGATACAGGATTTAATATAATTAATTAGTGATAATCACACAACTCTCCTAAATCACTTCAAAGAAAATATGACTAAAGAAATAAAAGATACTAAGAAGATACTGGGAGAGCATAAAGAACCATTTGAAAGCCTGCAAAGAAAAGTAACAGACCTTATGAGAATGAAAGACTTGATGGATGAGATTAAAAATACATTAGAGGCACATAAGAGCAGATTTAAATTGCTTGAAGACAAAATTAGTGATTTCAAAGACAGGAGAACAGAACGAGTAGAAAATGAAAGAAATGGAACAGAGTCTCAGGGAATTGAATGACAGTGCAAAACACACAAACATTTGCATTATTGGTGTCCCAGAAGGAGAAAAGAATGGAAAAGAATGGAAAAGGGGCAGAAATAATATTTGAGGAAATATAAGTGCTTACCTCGCATCAGAAACCACGGAGGAGAAAAGAAAGTGGTATGACATATTTAAGGTACTGAAAGAGAAAAACTGCCAGCAAAGAATTCTGTATCTGGCAAAGCTGCCTTTCAAAAATGAGGGTTCGTTCAAAACAAAAACTGATAGAATATGTTACCAAAAGATCAGACTTTCAAGAGATACTGAAGGGGGTGCTGCAGCCTGAAAGGAAAAAACAAGGGTGAGAGATTAGGAGGAGCTTAAAAATGAAGATTATTAGGAAAGGTAAACTTAAGGATAAGAAGACAGACAATAGAACAATATGACAACAAAGAGCCAAAGGACAAAATGGATGAAGCAATTCGAAGTTTTCAAATAGCCCTTCACATCTATCCAATGAACCCTGATTTATGGAAAGAAGACATTTCTTGGTCAAGCATACTCCAGGAGCAGCAGACAGTGGCACAGAGGATTAAAAAGAGTGAATCATCAGCAGAAGTAACAGATTTCTTGCCAAAGTCAACTCCTGACTATGACTTTGAAAGTGATGAGTTCATTGCTGTTTGTGCAGCTGTTGCTGAGAAACAGAGGACAGCTTCAACATATAAAACAAAGGTTATTGTGCCTGCTTCTGGGACTGTAGAGACTGTAACTGAGAAGGAAGATGGTGGTCCAACAACAGATGGCTTTGTTTTTATCAAAGTTCAATGAAGGAAAATGCATAGCATGAATTATTTGAATCTGTCTTCTTGATTACAATTTAAAGTTTTAGACATAAGGACATTTATTCTGGAGAAACAAGGCAAAACTCCTGTTTGTAAGATAAGTTTTTCAGATGAAGCATATAAATCTAATGGTAGCCTTCTTGTATAATGTTTGGACTATGCTTTGATAAGTTATGGTTTATATTTAACATTAGAATTCTGAGCAAAATGTTTTTGATGTATAAATTTAATTTAATCCAAATATATGGATGGACACATTTTAAAGACACAACTTGAAAAGCAAATTCTTGAATGGTAAATAACTTGGTCAGTGTTATTAAAATGTTGACTCATTGACTTTTGTTTTATAATAAAGGAAATAAGTGATTGCTTTCTCTCCTAGAAATATACTGCTGTTACTATTCACTCTGTTTTCCTTGCTTCTGTAGAGTAAGTTTGTCACAAGGCTTAAATGTTTTTAACATTCATTTTGATTCAGAGTTGTGGTTTTGTCATATGTGGAGTCTTTGAAAGTTCAGCCAAAAGTAAATGCAAATGTGAACATTCTGAAGTTTCTTTTAATTCTGATTTGTGCTTAAGTTTTTGGCTTGAAAGAAGCAATAGCAATGTTAGTTGCCTCCTTCAGTATTTGTTAGATGTGTAAAGTACTGATTAATGTCACAATGATGGTTTTGTTTTATATATTATTAATGTAGGTAGGTTAGTCCTTACCACAAGTGAGTCATTTTTTAAAATGTGCATTTTTCAAATGAGTGGATTTTACAGATACAACATAATAAATTGTACTGCTACATTTTTTAAAATAGAGGATATGTAGGAGAGGGAGGGGGTACATGGGAATCCCTTATACTTTTGATGTAAGTTTTCTGTAATCTAAAACTTTTTTAAAGTTTATTATATTAAAAACTATAAAAAGAGTTACACTATTTATTTATTTTTAGTAATTATCTTCTTTTTTATTCATTTGAAATTTTGGCAGATTTGATAGTATAAATGATATTAGTAGTATAGTTTTAACTTGAATTATTCTTATCATGAGTGAAACTGAATACCCTTTCATATGTTTAAGGGTTGTTATAATATCTTTTTTTAGTTGTCTATTTATGATTTTGCATGGTTTTTCTATTGCTTTTTACAATACAATTTTATGAGTTCTTTACACATTAGGGAGCCCCCCACAGTGACTGGGTGGCTATCTTATCTTCCAGTTTGATGTAATAATTGCTGTGTCTTGGTGAATACAAACCTCCTTTGGGAACTAAAACCTGTAGACCAGCAGAGCATAACATTATGGAGACAGCAAACAAAGAAGTTTCTCATGAAACATCAGGAGAAATAGTGAATGGTGCTACTCCATTTTCCACTCCTTGATTCTTGGACTGATGACTACTGGCTATGGGAGAAACAGCACCATAGTGTAGTTTCTGATTTAGAGTACATACAGCCTCCTGGATAACATTGCTCCAGCCCTGCAATGTATTGTCACACAGTTGGAAGACACATAAATGTGTCTTCAAAATGCCATGCCAGAAGTGACATCAACATGGCAATATAAAACATCCCTTGGAAAAGTATTCCATGAGAATCAACTAATAAAAGGGCAAATGCCATTTGCCTAGAACTCTGAAGAATGAAAGAGACTGGAGATGGATTCCACAAATGCTGAGTTGATTGAAGAAAAGAAAACACCAAAATGAGGCAGGAGACTTACATTCCAGACCTGTCATTCTGGACCACTCTTCCTCAGTCACACAGGGCCAGCATGACCTGGGTACCTCCTGTCATGGATGCAGACCATAGAGTCAATCAAAGCAGCTGAAAATACACCCATATCCAGACACAGGGACCCAAGTCTACAGAGCCCAAGGGTAGAACACAGGTGGCAAAGAGTGCCACACTGGGAAAAAGGAGGCCATGGAAGAACTGTTGGTGAGAAGTGCACACACTCAATCCAGTCTCTGTTTGTAGGACCACTTAAATGCAAGACAGGCTTTTCTGGATTGACTCGATCTGGCTCCATAGGCTGGTATATCCTAACAGGGAAGAAACTAGAAGCAGAAAAGCCTCCCAGAAAACTGAACTGCTATAATTCAGAATAGTTTCCAGAAATAGAAAGTTTAATGAAAAAGAAGCAAGGAGTGAGAGAGAGAATTTAATCAAATCATAGGAAACGATGAGAAAATTCTGCACAAAGGCAAACAAAACAGGTCAAGATTACCAGAGAAGAAACAGGAGAAAGGAAGCTTTCTCTTGGAGGTAAAAATAATTGCACACAAAAGGGCAATCTTAAAAATTGTGCCACGTATCATGGCACAATTGTACCAGGGCAAAAATCAAGTATAGAAGACCTGAGACAATCTGAGCAGTTAAATATGGGCACCTCTAAAGGTCCAGAAGTAGTTGGACCAAGCATCAAAGAAAAGCCTTAACACAAAGACAATCAACAATAAAATCCTAAGCAAGAAGGAGAAACTGACCTTCAGAGTTAACACATCAAAATTTTCAGATGTCCAGACATAAGCAAAAAATTACAATCCATACTAAGAAAAAGGAAGGTAGGACTCCATCAAGGAAAAAAATATATATAACTTCAGAGGAAACAAAGAATTTGGAACAACTAAATAAAAGCATTCAAACAATTCTTCTAGATCAACTCAAGAAGAGGAAGGAAAATATGGATAGAAATAAATTAACGGTGATTATAGAACTAAAGGATATTAATAAGAAAATGTGTGAACAAAAAGAATTCAAAAGTTTAAAAAAAAAACAAGAAAAATTATGGGTATGAAAGGCACAATAATGGAGACAGAAACTAAACTAGAGGCATACAACAGCAGATCTGAACAGGCAGAAGAATTAGTGAACTATAAGATAAAATAATGCAGTCAGTAGAACAGATAGAGAAAAGAATAGAAAAAAATGAGTAATGTCTCAGGGACTTAAGTGACAGCATGAAGCATACAAATATACACATCATGGGTGCTCCAGAAGGATAAGAGAAGGGAAAGGGTGCAGAAGGAATGTTTGTGGAAGTATTGGCCAAAAATTCCCCAACTCTTATGAAAGGCATAAATATACATATACACGAAGCACAACATACTCCAAACAAAATAAACTCTAATAGACCTACACTGAGACACATACTTATCAGAATGTCACATGTCAAAGATGAAGAAGGAATTCTCAAAACAGCAAGAGAAAAATGATTCATCACATCCAAGGGATCCTCAGTAAGATTAAGTACAGATTTCTCATCAGAAGACATGGAGGTAAGAAGGCA
>PVKH010040427.1:0-11065 GCA_004027955.1 Chaetophractus vellerosus | reverse complement strand
TCCATTCACGGCCGGCTCTGCTTCAGTTCGTGGGTGGCTGGCTGCGCTCCGTTCGCGGGTGACCTGCCCTGCCCGTGGTGGCTTTGCCCTGTCCGTGGCAGCTTTTTGCCCTGCCCACGGCGGCTCTGCCCGCCCATGGTGGCTTGCCCTTCTCAAGGCGGTCTGCCCGCTAGGAGAGGTCCCCGGGAACCGAACCAGGGGCCTCCCATGTGGTATACCGGCGCCCTAGCCACTGGGCTATACGGCCGGCCCCAACCCAAACATCTTAATTATACTCTCAGGCAAGGATACAAACAACAGAAAACTTGTAATTGAAGATGTACATTTGGCAGTTGATTCTATAAATTTCTACAGTGTTGTCATCTGCCAATTTGACCCAGCAGTCCCAAAAATGAGGTTTGGCCAAATTTTCAGCAACACTTGGTGTAAAGATATGAATGGGCTTGAAAGGAGAGAAACTGTGATAAAAAATATTAAATACAGAACTTATTTAAATCTCTAGTAAAGTGTTGAAGTTATGGGCAAATAAGATTAACAAATGCCAAGCCATATAGAATGAGGAATATTTGGAGTTTTAATAATGCGGGTGAGTTTTACAGCAATTAGTAAACACAGTGATAGCCTCAGGCAATAGTAGAAGGTGTTTATGGTTGGTTTCCAATAATTCCCAAAAACTGACCCAATTAAGAACTCAAATTCTGAACCAGAAGGTTAAGAAAATATTTTAAAGAGGAAAACTCTAAAATGGCTATTCAGAAATACTGATTATCTGTTTCCTAAAGATCAGATTTTTAAAAATCATTTTATTTATATAAAATGGTGCAAAAGTAATTGCAGTTTTGCATTGTTGACATTTGCCATTTGATATTGGAATACATTCTTAAATAAATGTGGTTATTTTAATGTGCATTTCTCGCTTTCTTTTTGCTAATGACTTATTACTTGCTGTTTATTTTATATTTACTTTAGACTATGGAAATTATGTTAGACAAAAAGCAAATTCGAGGGATTTTCTTATTTGAGTTCAAAATGGGTCATAAAGCAGTGGAGACAACTTGCAACATCAACAATGCATTTGACCAGGAACTGCTAATGAACATACAGTGCAGTGGTGTTTCAAGAAGTTTTGCAAAGGAGACGAGAGCCTTGAAAATGAGGAGCGTAGTGGCCGGGCATTGGAAGTTGACAACGACAAACTGAGAGCAATCATCAAAGGTGATCCTCTTACAACTACACGAGAAGTTGCTAAAGAACTCAAGGTCGACTGTTCTACATTCGATTGGTATTTGAAGCAAACTGGAGAGGTGAAAAAGCTCGATAAGTAGATACCCCATGAGCTGACCGAAAATCAAAAAAATCGTCATTTTGAAAGTATGTCTTCTCTTATTCTATGCAACAATGAACCATTTCTCAATTGGATTGTGATGTGTGAGGAAAAGTGGATTTTATATGACAACTGGCAATGACAGCTTAGTGGTTGGACCGAGAAGGAGCTCCAAAGCACTTCCCAAAGCCAAACTTGCCCCCCCAAAAAGGTCATGGTCACTGTTTGGTGGTCTGCTGCGGGTCTGATCCACTACAGCTTTCTGAATCCTGGCGAAACCATTACATCTGAGACGTATGCTCAGCAAATCGATGAGATGCACCGAAAACTGCAACACCTGCAGCTGGCACTGGTCAACAGAAAGGGCCCAATTCTCCACGACAATGCCCGACCGCACGCCGCACAACCAATGCTTCAAAAGTTGAACGAATTGGGCTATGAAGTTTTGCCTCATCCGCCATATTCACCTGACCTCTCACCAATCACTACCACTTCTTCAAGCCTCTCGATGACTTTTTGCAGGGAAAAAGCTTCCACAACCAGCAGGATGCAGAAAATGCTTTCCAAGAGTTCATCGAATCCCGAAGCACAGATTTTTATACTACAGGAATAAACAAACTTATTTCTTATTGGCAGAAATGAGTTGATTGTAATGGTTCCTGTTTTGATTAATATAGATGCGTTTGAGCCTAGTTATAATGTTTTAAAATTCACAGTATGAAACCGCAATTACTTTTCCACCAACCTAATAACATTCTAGCTACTTAGCCAAAGTGCACTAGGAAACCATAAGAATAAAACTACTTTGCTTTTTATAACACCTTAATTTGCTAGGCTGCTGTGATAAATACCACATAATATGCTGGTTTAAACAATGGGAAGTTACTGACTTACAGTTTTGAGGCTAGGAGAAGTCCCAAATTGAGGTATCAACAAGGCAATTCTTTCTTCTCAAAGTCTATAACATTCTGGTGCTGGCTACTAGCGAGCCTTTGGGTTCTTGCTTCTGACTCTTTCCTCTTTTTCTTATTCTGGACTCCAGTTTTGTTTTTTTTTTCTTTTATTTATTGAAAAAAAATTTTTTAAGGGGTGCCAGGGATTGAACCTAGGACCTCATACATGGGAAGCAGGCGCTCAACCACTGAGCTACACCCACTCCCCATAGTTTCTTTTCCTTTATAAAGCTTCCAGAGGTTCAGATTGACTCAACTTTGGGAGTGGATGTGGCTCAAGTTGTTGAGAGTCTGCCTCCCACATGGGCGGTCCCCGGTTCGATTCCCAGTACCTCCTGAAAAAAACAAACAAAAAAACCCCACAAACAACAAGCAAAACAGACAAAAAAAAACCAACTCAGGGAAGCTGATGTGGCTCAGTGGTTGAGCACCAGCTTCCCACATATGTTGTCCCAGGTTCAATCCTCACTCTGGTACCTCAAAAAAAAAAAAAAAAAATCCAACCTCATTTAGTTGGTCACACCTTGATTTAAAATAACATCTTCAAGAGGTCCTATTTGCAATGGGTTCTTAACCACAGGAGTTGGATTAAGATTAAATCCATATCTGAATTGGGGTACATAATTCTACCTACCATAAATACACTCCTATATTTAATAGTATTTTACAAGCTATTAAAGAACCATAGTCTAACAGCCAAGCAGGAGATGGGGAATTGTATCTGGAGGCATTTGGTGGCAAGTAACAAAATACTCAACTAAAAGTTGCTTAAATAATAAGGGCATTTAATTTTTTTAAAAAAGATTTATTTTATTTACTTATATCTACCCTCCCCCCATTGTTGTTTGCGCTCGCTACCTACTCTCTGTGTGCTCTCTGTGTCTGCTCATCTTTTTTTTAGGAGGCATCAGGAACCAAACTCAGGACTTCTCATGTGGGAGGGAGGAGCCCTATCACTTGAGCTACCTCTGCTCCCTGCTTGCTGTGTCTCTCATTGTGTTTCCTCGTATGTCTCCTTGTTACATCATCTTGTGGCATCATCTCATTGTGTTAGTTCATTGTGCTAGCCCATTGAGCAAGTTCACTGTCTTGCTCATCTTCTTTAGGAGGCACCAGAACTGAACCCGGTAACTCCCATGTGGAAGGTGGGTGCCCAACTGCTTGAGCCACATCCGCTTCCCAAGGGCATTTAATTCTTGCACAAAACAGGATGTCTGGAGAGAGGCGAATAGCAGTTTGGGGTCTGGTTCTCTGCCCATCTCCTAGCTTTCCCTTTCCATAACTCCAAGCATCAAGTCCTCACAGCTGGAGGGAAAAAGGACTGGCTGTCTCTTCTTGAGCCCCTCTTTTTTTCAGGGAGGAAAATATTTCCCTAAAGTTCTGCCCACTCCTCCTCCCCAGATCTCATAACATTTCACAGGCTAGAACTGGGTTATCTGCCTCTTCCCATCACTGATAAAGGAGAAGGGGGATTACATGATGAATTTTGACCAATAATGATTCATTTCCTGGAGCAGGGCACACTGTCACTCTATTGAACAAAATCGAGACTTCTAGCAAGGAAAATGGGATGGTGGTGGTGGTGGTATGAGATGGGTAAGCAATCAATATAGTGTTTGTGATACTGGAGGCATTAACAGGTGAAAAGTAGGACATTGGTACTAATGCTTGAGTTGCTCATTACTATTAAAATGATGCCCAAAAAGGAAGGAATGTCTTTCATTTTTTATGTTGTTTGAGTTGGGTAAAGATCTCAGTCAAACCAGACATCATATGCGTCTTTGTAAGAGTTAAACAACAAGATAGGCTCCCTCTGTGGTAATAAACCTTGGCAAGTCTACTGCTTACACTTACAATTCTTCTTTAAATCTATTTTCAAATAAAAAAGGAATGATGTTGGGAGTGGGTATGGCTCAAGTTTTTGAACTCCTGCCTCCCACACATGGGCGGTCCCGGGTTTGGTTCCCAGTGCTCCTCAAAAAACAAAAACAAACAAGTAAGACAAATGAAAAAAAGGCTGGCTTAGGGAGGCCGATGTGGCTCAGTGGTTGAGTGCTGGTTTCCCACACACGAGGTCCCATGTTCAATCCCTAGCCCTGGTACCTCAAAAAAAGGAATGATGTCCAGAGTTCTCTGGAATTCATTCCCAAATGACACAAATACAATAAGCCAACCAGCTGACATCACTTGCACACAAAATTTGACCAAAGCAAATAAGCTTGCTCTCAGGCTGTGATCAGCAGAACAGCAAACTGGAGGATTTGTTTGAAGCAAAGGGAGCACTGAATTCTAAAGACGAGGGTTTAAAGTGGGGGCAGAGATATATTAGTAATCCACTCAGGCAAAAGCCTCAAAATTTCAAGATGTACTCTCTTGTCTGTATGGGATTTCAAAGGACAAATGAAAATTTATGAACTGGACACATCACTTTTTTTTCTCGGTTGACACTATACTGAAACTTTAAAAAAAAAAACCTTCTATTTTGAAATAACTTCAAACTTAAAGGAAAGTTGCAAAAATAATATAAAAACAATACAAAACTCCAACATATCCCTTTACCCAGAGACCTAGATTTACCAATTTTTAGTATTTTGCCTTCCTTTCTCTTTTTTTTTCTTTCTCTCTGTCTCTCTCTCTCCACCCCCCCTCATTCATATGTATAATCTATTTTCTAAACATTTGAGAATAGATTGCATAAAACCCATGTACATTTCCTAAGAACAAAGACACTCACTTAATTTACCACCTTTAGTTCAGTTATCAAATTCAAGAAATTTAACATTGATTTAAAGCTTATAGTTCATATTCTAAGTTTTTCAGTTGTTCCAATAATGCCCTTTTGGGCAATTTCTTTTCCATTATTAATTCCACCATGTATTGCACTTAATTATTATCTCTTTAGTCCTTTTTAAAAAAAATTTTGGTAACATATATACAACACAAAATTTTCTAGTGAAACTTACTTGAAGTAGGATGGTTTTCATAAACAGAAGCTGCTCAGACTTGGCAGGCCTCGTAAGAGCAAGAACTGAGCAATCTTAGCCACAAATATAGAAAGAAAAATGGCACAACATAATGAAAGATTACATTAAACCCTCTTGTTTTGGATTTCCAAGAACAAAGTAAAGAATAGGAGCATGAGGAGAAGGTACTCATCTCCCAGGTCTGGTACTCAGCTGGTGAACACTGGTAAGCTGTCCATATTGTTAAATATTGTAATCCTTCTGAAGTAATTGATAAATAGTTGACAAATCTCAAGTGTTCCTCCACCTCCCTATGATCCAGCAACTAAAGAGTTCATGAATAGGGACCTCCAGGAATCCTAGTTAAAAAAACCCAACCAACCAACCAACCAAACAACAACAACAACAAAAACCCCAGAACCATAAAAACCACTAGGGCAAGTTGAAATAGGCAAGATAAAAGCTTCTTCTTTCCCTTCAAGTGTCCTCCCTCCACATCCCCTATGCTGATGACCTTGACTCAAACTTCACTGGGAAAAGAGAAGTTACACATTTGTCAGAGTCTTTGCAGTCTCTTCCAGTAGAAGCAGCTCTCTGGCATCCACCAAAGGCACCCTCCACCTGTGCTCCAGATCACAGCCCCTCTAGTCTCAAGGACTGGCTCCTCCTGACACTCCCCTTCTGTCTTGCCTCATCAGCCTTAAACACTTGCTCCCTTCAGGAGCATTCCTATCAACATCCAAACAAGCTCGAGCATTTCCCATCGCTAAAATAAAAAACAAAGACTGAAAAACCTTTTCACCACACATCTGCCTCCTGCCTCTACCATATTTTTCTTGTCTTCTTTACACAAAACTTCTCAAAAGAGTAATCTGAACTTACTTTCAATTGAAAAAGAACTTGTGAAGCAGCACACCTTTATCCTCATCTTATTCCACTGCTCAGCACCATTCACTTTTCCTGAAACCCTGTCTTCTCCTGGCTGCTCTGACACTGATTCTCTTGGTTTGTCTTTCCTTCACTAACTCCTGCTTTCGGCCTCTGTTGCTGGTCCCTATGCCTTTCCTTGACCTCTGCACCAGGTTCATTCCTAGATCCTTTCTTCTTCTCTTTCTAGACTCTTTCTCTAGTCTAGGTGATCTACTCATCCTCATGTTTTAAACACTAGCCTTAGAGTGATGATTCTAAATTTACATATCTGTTGCCTCAGCCCTCAGAGCTACAGACACACAGATCCAATGGTCAACAAGCTTGTTATCTAACCAAGGGGATTTAATAGGCATCTTGAACCTACATTCAAAACAGAACTCTCAATTCTTACCTCCACACACATTCCAAACTTGCTCCTCCCCCAAGTCTTTCCCATGTCAGTAAATGGCACCATCATGTATCCAGGTACTCAGGAAGAAAAACTTAGGGGTCATGCTTGATTGTTCCCTTCACTTCTTGCATCCAATCCATATGTCTTGCCAATTCTTACTCCAGTAAGCAGAACAAATCAAGTTGCATCTCTTCATTTCCACTTCATTTCACCTTAGTTCAAGCCAGTAGCCAAGTTCACTGACACTACTATAACTGGTTTCCTTTTTGTCCACCTCTATAGTCAGAATGAGCCCCACCCTCCTTTTATTCATCTCCCTTAAAAAAAAAAGCAGAAATGTGGAATTGTCATTTACTTTTTCTACTTGGCCTTAAATGAATACACAACCAGTCTGAGCAAAATGTTTTTGTTTGTTTGTTTAATAAGATGTGTTGGAATCAGAAAGGGATGAGAGTTCAGTCTAAATCCCTTGGGAGAAAAGGTAAAACCCTACATATATTTTGTCTAATACACTAAGCTACCCCTGCTCCCCAATATAAATTATTTTTTGAACACAGTTTATTACATGTGGCTTCTGAGCACTTGGGATGTGGTTTGAATTGTAATGTTGCGTAAGTATAAAATATACTCCAGATATCAAATACCTAGTATGAAAGAAAATAATCTAAAATATCTTACTAATAATTTTTTTTGGAGGTACTGGGGAATGAACCTGGGACCTCATACACATGACGCAGATGTTCAACTGCTGAACTACACCCGCCACTTGCTCCTTACTAATAATTTTTTGTTGCTTACATGTTAAAAATAATAACATTTTGGTTCTAATGGGTATATTTATAATAATACAACACATTATTCAAATGAATTTAAATTTTTTAGTTTGGCTGCTGGAAAAATTTAAATTTCATACAAGGCTCATATTATGTATCTATTGGATGGTGCTCCCCTAGGCCCTTCCTGCTCTCAGACTCTCTGCTCCATTTCTCCTCTGCACTTCAGCCAGAGCATTCACTTCTTCCTCCCAGCAGTCCTTCTGATTGGCAGGACTGGGCAGGATGGCAGAAGGGCCAAGATTCCAGATGATCTTTAAAAATATAAATTAGATTTTATGATTCTCTTGTGTTAAAACCTTCTAATGGCTACCCACTTAAGTTAGAATAAAATCCAAGCTCTTTATCATGCATACAAGGTCCTGCATATTCCAGAAACATTTTTCTTTACTCCTTACACTTTAGCCACTCCAGCCGCCTATCTTTTCCTTCAAAACACCAGGCTCTTTCCTGCATAACAGTCTCTGCATTTGCTGTGCTGAAATGCTTGTACCCTACATGCTTTGATGGCTGGATCCTTTTCATTCCTCAAATCTTGGCTTAAATAAAAAAAATCAAAAGTACTCAAGATACAATGTAATTCTAGATTGTTTTACATTGCTTTCAAATTTTTAATGCATTTTTAAGTGAAAAAATTATAACTATGTGTTTCGGTCAGCCACAGGCGTGTCTTTTGAAATATACCAAAGATTGGTCGGTCTTTATAAAGGGTATTTATTTGGGGTAGAAGCTTACAGTTACCAGGCCACAAAGCATAAATTTCTTCCCATACCAAAGTCCACGTGTTGGAGCAAGATGGCTGCCGACGTCTCCAGGGTTCAGGCTTCTGGATTCCTTTGTTCCCGGGGCTACGTTTCTCTCCGGGCTTAGCTTCTGTTTCCTTCACGAGTTCAGCTGTAGACCATGAGGCTTTCTATGCTTTGCGTCTCTCCACAAGGCCAGCTGTAGACTATCGGGCGAACGGCTCACTCCAACATCAGAACTGCTTCTCAAATCTCCTTCTCCAAATCTCTGCTTCTCTCAATCTGCTTCTCTCATCCTTTTATACTTGAGACCACGCCCACCGAGGGGTGGGGCTCAACGTCTCACTGACGTGACAGTTAACGCCCTACTCATAACTTAATCATGCCCAGATGAACAGATTAATTTACAAACATAATCTAATCTATATTTTTGGAATTCATAATTAAATCAAACTCAAACCATTACACTATGCATAATTTTATCCCACATATATTAAATATATGTAGATGTACACATATATGTAAATACAATGGTAACTATTTGGAAGGATACACACCAGTTAACTGAGGTTATCTCTGGAATCATACTATACATATTGTTCTCCAATTTACTTTTACACAAAGTAGAACGAGTAGGAAATCTTTCTATGCCAACTCATATAGATGTACATTATTCTTTTTTAATGGTTGAATAGTATTTTTTTGTATGGATGTATAATAATTCATTTCACCATTTTCCTATATTGATGGATATTTAAATTGTTTCCAATTGTTTTTGCTACAATTGAATCTTTTTTTTTTAAAGATTTATTTATATATTTCACCTCCCCCCCCCCCCCCCCCCCCCCCCGTTTGCACTTGCTGTGTGCTTTGTGTCTGCTTGTCTTCTTTTAGGAAGCAACAGAAACCGAACCTGGGACGTCCCTTGTGGGGGGGAGGTGCTCAATCACTTGAGCCACATCTGTTCCCTACAACTGAATCTTATTACAGCTGATGTGGATTTCAATTCTTTGGATCACAGACAATAATTTATCTTCTCTTTTATTATAGTTTCTGAAATTATACATCATGTTCAATTGTGAAATGTGATCATCTAAAGCATGAATGAATTTTTATATGCAGCTTATATACTGACATTATCACTAATAACATCTTTAAAATCTTAAAGTACATAAACATTTTATGAAGACTCAATTCTGTCAGTAGTGCTGTGTGCATAGGAACTCTACAACCAAGCAGTTAATTGAAAGATGCACTTTTCTTTTTTCAAATTGATGTCTAACTTATGTAAAGTGCACAAATCTTGATTGCACAGCTCAATGAAATTTTTACATACATATGCGTCTGAGTAAATGTTATTCAGATAAAAATATATAACATCTTCTACATGTTAGCAGGCTTAGGGACAGCACATTTTTATTGAGTAGGACACAAGTGTTTTTTTTTTTTTCTCCCAAATTTCCACAATTCTCATTTCTTTAGGATGAATATAACTTTATGATTCTTTATGGTACTAATTTCAAGAGAGAGTAAGTTAAGGAATAGGGGAATCATGAGGGTCTGTTTGGTATTTTCTCATCTTCCACTCATCCCTAATCATTTATTATTATTTAGGCACACTTGTGGATATTCTAAAGTGGATCAAATGGGAAAATCATGGATTGCTGAAACCATTCAAGTTTATTTGATCCAGGCTCACAGGTATTTTCATTCTACTCACCCAAATTTGTTTACATTCTTTAAGGCCAATATGGGTCATTCAGTGTGACTAATCTCCACTGTATTGGCTTTTAAATTATGGACAACCATTTATTTATTTATCTAGACAAAGGAAATAATGAGCTGTGCAATTTTGGTTAAGGGATTTAATTTCTCTGTGTCATTACAAGAAAAGGAACAAGAGAAAACTGGAGAAGTAGGCTGTGTGTGGTTAGAACATTGATAGCCTCAAATGTCAAGTTAAGATGTTTGGACCCCTTTTCTTTTTTCTTGGCTATTTAAGACCTATGGTATGTCAGTTACAATATGTGTTGAACAGAACTTTCTTGGCTATTCTGAAAGTTTAATCACAATTTTCTGGGAGAAAATTAATTCTAAATTTCAAATAACAAATTTATAAATTATTTTTTTAAGGAGGTACTGGAGATTGAATCCAGGATCTCATATATGGGAAGCAGGCACTCAGCCACTAAGCTACATCTGCTCCCCAATATAAATTATTTTTTGAACACAGTTTATTACTTTATGACTTATCATTCTGGTTAATATTGTTTAATCTAGCTGGTAAGGCACTTAATATTTCTTCTGGTTCTCAGTAACTTCTGATTTACCAAACAGGTAGGTTCAGCAAGATAATCAAATGATATTTTCAGTCCCAAAATTCAATGATTTACATGAAGTCCTGGCATGTTATTAGCAAAATGTCAACATTACTCAATTTAATAGTTTTGTTTTAGAAGATCCTTTAGCAAGATTAAAAATTTTACAATTTTCCTACAAGACAGTATCTAAGTTACTACAGAAGAACATGCTCCTTAATTCTGTGTGTAGAACACAAAGAATTGGGTCTGTGAATAGTGCTTACTTTTAGGTGATATTGTAGGGAACTAGGCAGGATTTGACATTTATTGAGCATTTATTATATATCTGGCTCTCCTCAGTCCTTACATAATAGGCCATTTAATTTATACATTAGTGTTACTGTTATACATATGAAGAATCCAAGGATTCTTGGAAGAGTAACTTGAATAAGGTGGCATCTAAATGGTGCAAGTGGGGAAGAGGATGTGGCTCAAGCAGATGGACACCTGCCTACTACATGGGATGTCCCAGGTTCAGTTCCTGGTGCCTCATAAAGATGAGGAAGACGGAGTTGACATGAGCGGCTGGTGTGGCTAGCTGATGCAACAAGAGCATGCAATGAGATGC
>PVKH010040426.1:0-11064 GCA_004027955.1 Chaetophractus vellerosus | reverse complement strand
GGGCGACCTGCCCTGCCCGTGGCGGCTCTTGCCATGTCCGTGGCAGCTTCTTGCCCTGCCCACGGCAGCTCTGGCCTGCCCATGGCGGCTTGCCATTCTCAAGGCGGTCTGCCCGCTAGGAGAGGTCCCGGGAATCGAACCCGGGGCCTCCCATGTGGTATGCCGGCGCCCTATCCACTGGGATATCGAGCCGGCCCGATGATTCTTAATTATCAACAAAAGGTTAAATTTTATTTGATATGCTCCATTTTAAGGAGACAGGTATATTTGAAATTCTGGAAACACTTTCCATTGAAACAGATGTGATAAAAATGTTCACTGTTTTAGTTTTTCTTAAAAATGGTTATGAAGAATATTTCATTTCTTGATGATACTAGTCAAATGACTTTATTATTATTGTTTACTTTGAAAAATTCCATTTCCCTAATAGACTATCTGTTTTTTAGAAAGACTAACTGTATTTTTTTCTTCTTGTGAAGTGTTTTTTTGTTTGTTTGTTTTAACTTGAAGTTGTGAGTTTACAAAACAATCATGTATCACATACCGGATTCCCACACATCACTCCACCACCAATACCTTGCATTGTTGTGGAACATTTGTCACAAATGATGAAAGAACATTCATCAAAATATTAGTGCTTTGGGAGTAGATGTAGCTCAGTGGTTGAGCACCTGCTTCCCATGTACAAGGTCCTGGGTTCAATCCCGGGTACCTCCTAAAAAAAAAAAATTATTGCTAACTATATTTCATAGCTTACATTTGCTTTATTTTCCCCGTAAACCACCCTCTTGATAACTCCATGTATTAGTATTATATATTTGTTATAGTTCATCAGAGAATGTTCTCATATTTGTACTGTTACCACAGTCCATCATCCACCACAGTGTTCACTGTGTTATATGTCTTGTACAGTCCATCCAAAGTGTACACTCAGTGGCTCTCAATTTCATCATAGTTTTGTGCTGTCATCACCTCAGTCAATTTTAGACCATTTTCATCACTCCAAAAGGAAAAATCCCATACTGTTTAACTCCCCTGTTGTTGATACTTAGCATTGATAGAGTACCTTCATTGCCATTGATGCAAAAATACTACAATATTACGGTTAACTATAGTCCATAAGCTATATTAGTTGTATTTTCCCCTTGTATCACCATATTCTTAATAACCTTGTAATAGGGAGGTACATTTGTTCTAGTTCATAGATGAATATTCTTGTATTTATACTATTAAATACAAATGTTAATGCAACAATCCTCATCCTCATCCTCTGAGTTCACTGTTTCCTGTGAAGTTTTCACTTTATATAGTTGTCACTGTATGTTTAATATTTATGCCAACTTATAAGACTTTATTATTGTTAACTAGTGTGTATTTTGTTTAGTGTGTGTGGTAACAGCTTTTTTGAGATAAAATTCATAAACCTTATAATTCATCCAGTTAAAGTATACATAGGGAGATGATGTGGCTCAGTGGTTGAGCACTGGTTTCCCACATATGAGGTCCCAGGTTCAATCCCCAACCCTGGTACCTCAAAGAAAAGAAAAAAAAAAGTATATATAAAATTCACTGGTTTTTAGTACATTCATGCTTGAGCTACATCTGCTTCTGCTGCTATGAATATTTATGTACAAATTTTTGTGTGGCCATATCTTTTCATTTCTTTTGAGTGTAGTCATAGGAGTAGAATTGCTGGGTCATATATGGTAACTCTGCTAAACAGTTTTCCAAAGCACTTGTATCATTTTATATTCCCATCAGCAGTTTATGAGGGTTCCAGTTTTTCCACAACCTCACCAACACTTGTTATTGTCTATTTTTTCAATTATAGCCATCCTACATGGGGGTGAAGTGATATCTCATTTTGGTTTTGATTTGCATTTCTCTGATGGCTGTGATGTTGAGCATCTTTCCATGTGTTTACTGGTCATTTGTGCATCTAATTCATCTTTAATTTCTTTCAACAATGTTTTGTAGTTTTCAGCATACAAGTCTTTTGCCTCCTTGATTAAGTTTATTCATGTTTTATTATTTTTGTGCTATTGTAAAATGGAATTCTTTTCTTTTCTTTTCTTTTTTACCGGGACGTCCTGGGGATCGAACCCAGGTCCCTCCATATGGCAGACAGACGCCCAACCATTTGAGCCACATCCGCCCCCAGAATTCTTTTCTTAATTTCATTTTTGGATTGTTCATTACAACTGTGTAGAAATATAGTTAATTTTTGAGTATCCTGCAACCTTGCCAAACTCATTTGTTAATTCTGATTTTATATGTTTGCCTGTGTGTGTATATTCTCAAGATTTTCTATATACAAGATCATGTTATCTACAAATAGAGGTGGTTTGAATTCTTTCTTTCCACTCTGAATGCCTTTTCTTTTCTTTTTTTTCTTTGACTAATTGCTATATGTAGAACTTATAGTATAATGTTGAATAGAAGGGACAAGAACCAGCATCTTGTCTTCTTTCAGATCTTAAGGGGAAAGATTTCAGTTTTTCACTGTTAAGCATGTTAGTTATGGGTTTTGCATAGATGCGCTTTATCCGGTTGAGGGAGTTCCCTTCTATCCTAGTTTGTTGAGTGTTATAATCATGGAAGGATGTTGAATTTTGTCAAATGCTTTTTCTGCAACTGTCGAGATGATTGTGTGAATTTTGTCCTACTATATGTTTTTGTTCAGGGATTAACACTTGATACATTTTCAGGTTTGGGTGTTGTTTTTTTGTTTTAAAATCTGAAAATATTTTGCTTTTTGACAAGAAAGAAGTCTAATTTTATAACTCAAGGTAAGTTTGGGTACTATTAAATTAATATCTAAAAAGGTATATGTGTGCATCTGAAAATTAAAATTTTATGTGAAAAGCTAAAATTATGTTCCCAATCCCTCTTTGATAGGGTGGTCAGGGAAGGCCACCGGGGACATAAAATTTCAGTTGCAACATAAAGGATGAGGAGCACTAGGGAAAGATTGTTCCAGACAGAAGGAATGAGGTTCTCAGGAAGCAATAGTTTAAAAGGAGGCGGCTATTCTAGGGAAAAGGAGTGGTTGGGGATGAGAGTTGGGAAAGGCAGGGAGGAGCTGATCACTCACTGGACCGTGTAGGCCATGGTAGAGAGTTTGGATTGTATTTTTTTTTATATATAATAATCTTTTTTTTTTTTTTTAAGTTTTATTTATTTTATTACATATCTCCCCTCCCCCCCGCTGCGGCGAAGTACCGAGACTGGTCACTGCGCAGGCGTGGCTTTCCCCGCTTGTGGGCGGCTTCTGCTTCCACTCACGGCCGGCTTTCAGTTCGCGGGTGGCTGGCTGCGCTCCATTCGCAGGTGACCTGCCCTGCCCGTGGCGGCTTTGCCCTGTCCGTGGCGGCTTTTTGCCCTGCCCATGGCGGCTCTGGCCCGCCCATGGCGGCTTGCCATTCTCAAGGCGGTCTGCCTGCTAGGAGAGGTCCCCGGGAACCGAACCGGGGGCCTCCCATGTGGTATGCCGGCGCCCTATCCACTGGACTATCCAGCTGGCCCCATGGATTGTATTTTAAAATTGTATTCTAGCGGGAAACCATTGATGATCTTTTAATCAAAGCAATAAGATGATCACATATATATCTTAGTGTAACTAATACATATTGAAGTATTTACAGATAAAATGATATGATGTATGAGATTTGTTGGGGGAAAAGAAGAAGACTACAGATTAAACAAGATTATATTGTTGAAATTGGATGATGGTTTGTAAGGATTTATTATTACTTATTCTCTCCTTCTGGGCATATTTGGAAATTCCCATTAAAAAACAGGTTTTAAAAAAATGTTTAAAAAAAGAGTCATAAGTAGATTTTTCCCCTCCCAGAATGATTGCTGTAACTTGTAGACACCACAATTAAAATTCCAAATCATTCTAGATTAAAATGTCTTCTAGTACTCTTTTGTCTTCTTTCTTCTCCTAACATTACTTTACCAAGTTAAAACCACAAAACAAACAGAAACTTCAAATTAAAATTTTTAGGAAAGTCATACTTCAAAACAAAACAAAACAAAACAACTTATTTCTTGGAGAGTGGATGTGGCTCAGGCAGTTGGGCATTTGCGTTCTACATGGGAGGTCCTGGGTTCAGTTTTTGGTGCCTCCCAGAGAAGACGAGCAGGCATGGAGTAGACAAAGAGCAGACAGACTGATGGAGGGGGAATTAAAAACAAACAAATAAATAAAGAATTCTTTAAAAAGAACAACAACAACTTATTTCTTTACTTTCACTCTAGGATCCTCTCCAAATCAAAAGTAGGAGGTGGGATTAGATCAACTGTACTGGTTGAATTTGCAAGCTCTATAATTTACATAGTCAACTTAACTAAATTCACTTTTATTATTGTTCTAAATTTATAACAACAGCTGTATTAAATTCCTTATACTGAAAGATTAGCAAAGACTCTAGTCCAAAGTAAAGTCTTGTGATTAATAGACTTTAACTTTGAAAATCATTCAGAATAGTGATGTTTTGTTTTAAAGATAAAAGTCTAAATACCTGATAATATTAATATATTTTAATTTTGAGAATTTCTGGACATAAGTAATAATACTGAGTTGTCTATATTGACTCAAAGGTGCTGAAATTACTGAAATATATTCTGTACCTACAGCGGTTATTTTTAAGGGAGCCCATTTGACTGTGTACATATAAAGTTGTTAAATATATCACAGAAACAACTCTTATAAATTCCTAAGAAAAACCAAACATCCCAATAGATAGGAGAGCAAAGTGTGAGAACAAATAGTTCACAAATAGTTATGACAGAGTTTTTCTTGAATTCTAGGAGCTAAAAAAAGGAAAAAAAAAAAAAGAAGGAAAAAAGGAGAATACTGGTCCCAGTCGTTTGCAGATTGACCTATGTGAGTGTTCTTCTTTAGAGTTTATTTGGACTGAGTTTAGAGAATAGCTCCAGGCCGAAGCATAGGAGCCTCTTTGATCCTTTCTATGCATGTATCTGTCTTGGGTATGCATATGTGGCACTAGAAATTTGCCTGTTTACACAGACATGAATGTCCCCATTCCCTAGAAAAGTTTCTTGGGCACTGCATTATACATTCTAAAGCCAGCAATCACTTTCCCCAGGCAGCACAAGTTGATGCTCCTCCCATAGCGTTCTGTAGGAGAACTCTCTGAGCTGCCTTCTACATACAAGGCAAGTTCTGGGCCTTAAAACCTGTGATGACTGTCCTGGTTCAGTCCCTCAGGCCTTCAGCATGGAGACTGGGCCAGACATACGTGCTCCCAGCATGTACATGAGGGTTACTCTGCTTCCTCAGAACTGGGACCAGGGATCCACAACGGGAGTAAGGGCTTGCCTGGGCTGAGCCAGCCAGGGCGCCACAATATCCTACCACTTGAAAAATATTTTTTTATTAGTGAAGTTGTAGCTTTACAGAAAAATCATACAGAAAATACAGAGTTCCCATATTATACCTTCCCACACAGTTTTCCCTATTAACACTTTGCATTAGTGTGGTACTTTTATTAGAATTGATGAAGGATTATTCTTATACTATTAACTATAATCCATAGTTTACATTAGCGTTCACTGTGTTGTATAGTCCTATGGTTTGCTTTTTAAAAAAATTTTATTCTAGTAACATTATTTATTTATTTTAAACAATTTATTGAAGTATATCATTCATACATGAACATACATAAACCATAAGTGTTCAGTAAGCATTGTGAACTTATAAAACATGCATAACATCATACAGGGCTCCCATACATCACCCCCCCCACAAACACCCTGCATTGTTGTGAAACATTTGTTAACAAATCATGAAAGAGCATTGTCAAAGTATTACTACCAACTATAGTCTGTATCTTCCTCCCCTATACATTTTTCTTAAGGATTTATTTATTTATTTATTTATTTATTTACTTTTGCCCATTTTTACCCCCCTCCCCCCATTTTTGCTGTTTCTCTGTCCATTTGCTGGGCAACTTTTTGTGTCCATTTCCTGCCCTCTCTTCTCATCCTTCTCCTGTCTACACTGGGATTCGATCCTCAGAACCTCCAATGTGGGAGAGGGGCATCCTACCGCCTGCGCCACCTTAGTTCCTGGTTTTTCGGCACATCTCATCTTGGTTCTCCCTTGTTTCACTTTCCTGTTTCATCATCATCTTGCGTGGTTCATGGGACCTGGCGGCTCATCCACGCGCCTTCTATATTTTTCATTTTTTAAAAATTTTTACCAGGAGGTGCCTGGGATTAGACCCAGTTCCCTCCGTGTGGGAGACGGACGCCCAACCACCTGAGCCATGTCCATCCCCCTGCTATATTGCTTAAGTTTGACCAAAGATACCCAAAGTTACAGTCTTTTTCCATACAGGTGGTCATATAATAAATCAGGCTTACTTTATTACCAGCATTCAAGTACCAGACTTAGAGAGAAAAACTAGGTCTGGGGACACATGCATGGTTTCTAATATAGCGAATGTTTAGCCTACTCTGATTATCACAAAATCAGGACAGCGAGAATATTCATATTCTAATAACATTTAAATCTAAAATTTCCCCGTTTAACCACATTCAAATATATAATTCAGTGGTGTTAATTGCATTCACAGTGTTGTTCTACCGTCACCACCCTTCATTACCAAAATTTTTCCATCACCCCAGATAGAAATTCTATACCAATTAAGCATTAACTCCCCATTCCTACCCCACTTAGCCCCTGGTAACTTATATTCTAGTTTCTGATTCTACAAATTTGCTTATTCTAATTATTTCATATCATTGAGATCATACCACAATTGTCCTTTTGTGTCTGGCTTATTTCACTCATGATGTTTTCAAGGTTCATCCATGTTGCATGGATCTTGCCACTTGTAAGTTGTCTTTTTCTTGATTTGGCGCCTGTTACTGCGATCCTTAAACTGTTTTCTGGAGCTTTGAGGAAGGTGTTTCTGCCAGTTCTTGCTGGTTGTTCAAAGCTTCTGTGCAGGCACGGAGCCCTGAATCTTCTTACCCTACCATTTCGATAGGGCTGCTTTTTTAATAAGAAAAAAATTCATAACAGTATCAAATGTTCAGATAAAACCTAAGCTGTCAAGCTTTAAGATCCATAAATTAAAGTAAGAAATGTAAAATATTGATCAGATACCTAAGAAGCACAAAACTTTATACAACACTTGGCTGATACAGCAAATTTCAGAGTACTATGCTCTTTGAGGCTTTACAGGTGTGATAACCTGTTCCAAGATGATAGCCTTAGTCATATCAGTTTCTCTTCTCCTTTCTTGTATTTTTGGGTAAGAGAGAGTGGAAAATAGATATTCTCTGTTTGCCCTGATTATTTTAAAACAAGACCAAGTAAAATATCTCTGAGATGCAAGGAACATGTTGAAGTACATGTTGAATAAACAGTAATGTTTGACTACATTTATGCAATTATTGATCATATATTCTTTTACTTGTCTGTTACCTTTTTGGTCATTATTTCATTTCATGGTTTTATTTTATTTTTTTCTTGTTTACAAACAAAATACATGCTCTTTTATAAAAAAAAAAAACTCAAACATTACAGAAGTACCTTCCAGAATAACTCTCACTATTATCAGCTTGATACAGATTCTTTCAGATGCCTTTTTATATGTGGGAATATTTTAAGTAAAATGGGATCATATTGTATGTAATATTTTATAACTTGATTTTCTTTCTTTTTTTTTTTTGTTATTTTTATTTATTTATTCCCTCCCCTTGCTGCTTGCGTTCACTGTTTGCTCTTTGTATCCATTCACTGTGCATTCTTCTTTGTCTGCTTGTGTCCCTTTGTTGTGTCACCTGGCCGCAGGCACGGGCTGTCAGCTCTCCATGGGCACGGGCCAGCTTGCCTTCACCAGGAGGCCCCGGAAATTGAACCCAGGGCCTCCCATATGATAGACGGGAGCCCAGTTGATTAAGCCACATCCGCTTCTCTTGATTTTCTTTTTTAACTCATAAGATGCCTAGAACATCTTTCCTTGTTCGCACAGAACAGTTGGATCATAAGGGTGGCTAGGAATTACTTTGAGGCCTTAAGAGGAGTTAAGAGGGAACCAGCTGTGGCTCAGTTGGTAGGGCTGTGGTTTACCCCGGGTTTGGTTCCCAGGGCCTCTGCGAGCAGGCAAGCCGCCGCCCGGTGAGCTGACTCGGCGGGATGCCGCAGCAGGGGGAGACAAGCAGACACAGAAGAACGCAAAGCAAATGAACACAGCAAGAACAAGAAGCAAGGGGGGGATATATAAATAAATAAATAAATAAATCTTTAAAAGAAAAAAAAGGGGGAGTTAAGAATTCAGGGCCCATCCTTGGGTTCAGTCTCCCGTCTAGACTTCCTTCATCTGGAAGAATGTTTCCAAATAGCCAATTCTTGGGGAGTGGGTGCAGCTCAGTGGTTGAGCACCTGCTTCCCATGTACGAGGTCCCGGGTTCAATCCCTGGGATCTCCTAAAAAAAGAAATCTTTAAGCCCTCCCAGGCCCGTTCCCAAAGACTGGAAGAAATGCTGCTAGGCTGGGCCTGTGTATTTAGGAAAAAAAATCTCTCAGAATATGTGTGATTATAACTGTCTCCCATTCTACCCTCACCCCCAAGACTGAGAATTTTTGCTTAAGATATGTTTATTAGAAGCCCAGGACTTCATCACTTTTTTTAAAAAAAATACATAAAATAATAAAGGGCTAAAGATGAATGTGAAAAACATCTATCTCACCCACCACCCAGGGTAAAATGTTAGCAGTTTATTTTTACTTAAATAAAATACTTTTTTCTTGAGTAAAAGAAACAGAACATTAAGGATAAAGGTAAAATCACCTTTATTCTCTCCGGTATCACTTCCCTTACTAGAAGCAACCACTTGTAAATATAAGGTATATACTTCCATTTCATGTTTTGAAACATATACTGCACACACACACACACACATATGTTTTTATAAACATATATATAGTATTGCTTTGGGTGCTTTAAAAAAAAAATTTTTTTTTTTTTTGAGGTACTGGCGCCGGGGATTGAACCTGGGACCTAGTATGTGGGAAACTGGCACACAGCCACCGAGCCACATCAGCTCCCCTAATTTTTTTTCATTAATGCTGTTCTACTTTCATATAATTTTGCAGTTAGGTTTTTTTTTTTAACTCATTGATTTTTAGATCTCTGTTGATGCATTCATATATCTAGTTCATTTGTTTTAACTACTGTGCATTCCATCCTATGAATATACTACTGAGTATTCTTCTATTGATAAAAGTTTGACTTGTTTCTTATATTACTATAGCATGTACTACAAACATTGTTCAAGAAACATACTATAGGGGCTGGCCGTATAGCCCAGTGGATAAGGGCGCCGGTATACCACATGGGAGGCCCCGGGTTCGGTTCCCAGGGACCTCTCTAAGTGGGCAGACGGCCTTGAGAAAGGCAAGCTGCTGTGGGTGGGGGAAAAGCCGCCAGGGGCAAGGCGGAGCCCCCGCGGGCATGGCAAAGTCACCCATGAAACACGGAGCTGCTGCCCGCCAGTCACGGAGCCGAGCAGCCAGCAAAAACACAGACCTCTGCTGCCCGCAAAACACGGAGCGGAGCCGCCTGTGAAACGGAATGGAGCCACCCACGAGAGGGTTGAGCCGCCTATGCGGAGGGCTGACTCAGCATGTCACTGCAAAGACGGGAGGGAGACAAGAAGCAGACATAGAAGAACACAGAAGAATGGACACACAGAAAGAACAAGCAGAAAGGGGGGGATATGTAACAATGACAACAAAAAATTTTTTTAAAAAAAGAAAAGATATTATAAAAAAAAAGACACATACTATATATGTGTGACATTCTCAAAGGTATATACTTTGGAAATAGAATGCTGAGTTTTAGGATTTGTATTTGTAAACTTTAACTAAGTAAGTCCAAATTGCTTGTCAAAGGGATGTACTGGTTTATATTCCCATCTGCAGTGTATAAGAATTCTTATTTCCCTGTATCTTTTCCAACACTTGGCACTATCAGACTTTTTGATTTCTTTTGCCAGTCTGATGTGTATGAAATGATCTATTGTTTTAATGGGCTTTTCCCAGATCACTAGTGTGGTTGAACATATTTTCTTGTGTTTATTGATGATTCTAGTTTCTTCTTTTTCTGTGAATTGTCTGTTCAGTTTCATTTACTCAGAACTGCCAACAAGTAGATAGACATAAAGTAGGTACATAGATACAAATTATACTTTCTAATAGCTTTGTAGTATTCCATTATATGATCATCAATGGCTGTGAGGATCACTGGGTAAAAAGGACTGGGAATCTAGTTTACAAGCAACTTAAGAGATAATATCCAAATGCAATGTATGAACCTTGTTTGGATCCTGATTGTAAAAGTATTTATGGAGAGCAGATGTGGCTCAAGAAGTTGAGCACCTGCCTCCTACATGGGAGGTCCTGGGTTTGGTTCCTGGTGCATCCTGAAAAAAACAAAACCAACAATCAAAACAAATGAAAAAAAAAAAAAACACCAACCTAAGAAAGCTGATGTGGCTCAGTGGTTGAGTGCCGGCTTCCTACATACGAGATCCCAGGTCCAAGTCCCAGTCCCTGGTACCTCAAAAAAAAAAAAAGTATTTATGAAACAACCAGGAATATTTGAATACTGAGTGGATATTAAATGGTGCTATTCTACCTCAATTATTCCTTCTGTGTTTACTGACTAAATTTCCTTGTTAGGGAGAATGTCCCCTCATCAACTGTTTGGTTACCCTAAAGTATAGTTTGTACAAAAAAGGCTGGAAAAGTGCTTGACTCTTGAATTCATACTTTTATAATTTTCAAGAGGCCTTTGCTCTTGCTCCACCCCACCCCCCTTTTAAAACAGCATAATGTTCTGGTTTCATGGATGCAATGTCTTTTCTTTGGTCTCTGAGTATATTAATTATCGTTTTCATTAAGGTTTTCTTTTGTTCCCTCAGAGTTCCATTTTTTTCTGGTAGTTTTGGTCTCTCTCATGTTGGACCGTCAAGTGCCTGATAATCCTTAATTATCCCTTCATGTTTTAAAAGTGAGGCACT
>PVKH010040425.1:0-11071 GCA_004027955.1 Chaetophractus vellerosus | reverse complement strand
GATCACTTTGATGCCCAAGAAAAATCAGATGTGACAGCTAGCATTCATTTTAGTGAGTATACGTGTCAGGTTAGTCTGTGTTATGCTGTGGCAACAACAAAAAAATATCAGTGGTTTATAGCAACAAATTTCTTTTTCTTGTTTATACAATGTCCAGCATAGGTCAGCTGCAGCTCCGCTCCATGTTGCGTTTGTTCTGGAACTTGGCTGAGGGTATAACCCCTTATGGAACTTAGCTGGTTTCATGGAGAATAGAAAAGATAGTGAACCATGAGCTAATTCTGTTCAGAATAACACAGGTCAAGTCTGATATCAATACAGCAGGGAGTACAATTTTCACACAGAAAGATAAGAAAAGGATTATTTGGAGGAATGACAATATGATCTACTGCAATGTCTGAAGGAAAAACCTAAAAATACAAGTTGCTCTGAGAAACAAAGGTTGCATGTATGAAATAAGTATTTGGTATCTAGACTAACTCCTGGACAGGATTGTCTTTAGCTTGAAAGATGAATTAGAGGATCTAAGAAGAGCAATATTACAGCAGCAGAGTTTCTTGGTCAAGATCTACAAGGTCTGCAATTCCACCTCATCACCAAGATCATTGTCTATGTAAAGATAGAAAGCCCAAGGGCAAAGCATCTCAAATCTATCAGATAGATGCCCTCAAGGGCAGAAAAAGATATCACACACCTCTCTGTGGGTTAGTTCTTCTCACTTGTAGAATGAAAAAGTGGGAATAAATTATCTCTAAAGTCCCTTCCAATATTAAGATTTTAAGTACATATAGATAATAAGAGGAATAGTGAGCAAAAACATTAGATGAGTACATAAATGTGCTTTATTTGGAAAAAATCTCAAATACTCTTTTTACAATTTAATGTCTATTTTTCTTTTAATAATACATAAAGTCAATAGGAAAAGTCAAATGCAGTAGTTATAAAGAAAAACAGCATTCCTTTGCACCATTTCTGCTTAAACTGGTGCACTGCTTCCCAGATGTAACCACTTTTATATCAAAAGCTCCTTCTTCTACAATGTATCTCAGTATTTTCAAATAAGATGCTTTAATGTTATCTCTTATAATACTTATGGAATTTTACCAGTGATGAACCTTGGGGTGGTTAGTTTTTCCATAGATTGTCCTGAGCACTCAGAGAGCACTTTCAATCTAGCAATTCCCGCCCTTCATTTCTAGAATTTTTTTTCTTATATCAGTTTTTTGATACTTGATTTTTCTGTTTTTTTTATTCTATTTTTGAACTCCTATAAGTCAGATATTTCACTCTATGAAAAGAGCTTCTAAATCTAATACCTTTTTTCACTAATTTTCTATCTGCTTGCCTTTTTCCTACTTTCTTGCACATTTCTTCATCTTTCAACTCTTCAACTAAGTTTCTTTTTTATTTCTACTATTTGATTTGTTTTAAGTCTCAGAGCACTATTTCTCTACTTTTAGCTTCCTTTTTTAATGCAATGCATTCTCTTAGATAAATAGATTCATTTTGTTTTTATACGCTCTGAGGATTCTGGAAAGAGGGTGATATTAGTGACATAATCTTTGAATCTTTCTAAATCCCAACAGAAAATCAGACAGAGAAATTGAAGCACAAAAGCCAAAACCCATGGCCAACAGCTACAAGCAAATCATGTTGCAAGGTATTTGCCCAATCCTCAGAATACAACACCTATATGATATTAGCATTTGAGCAGGAGGGACTTTCTTCTGCCCTCTCTGCTGTTCCTGTTTCTTCAAAGTTTATTAATATATATTTTTAAAGATTTATTTGCTTTATTTTATTTTTCTTTATTTATCCTCCCCTTCCCCAGATGGTTCTCTCTTCTGTCTATTCATTGTTTGTTCACCTTCTCCAGGGGGCACCAGTAACCAAACCCGGGGCCTCCCACATGAGAGGTGAGTTCCCAACAGCCTGAGCCATGTCCGCTCCCCTCGGGCTGGGGTTTCTTCTGGTTTGTGGCATCTGCTTGTTGCAGTGGAGGTGGAGCCTAATTTGTTGCAGCTGGAGGAGGTGCCTGCTCTCCTTTTAGGAGGCACCAGGACCCGAACTGAGACCTCCCATATGGTAGGCAGGCACCCAAGGGGTTGAGCCATATCTTCTTCCCTTAATATACTTTTAAATTTTGTTTTGTACGTTAGTCTCAATGTTTGAGTTGCTTTTTATCTTTCAGGCTGTTTTCTATTTTCCTAGTAATCTGTTCTTACTTAGGAATAAAATTGTGGCACATGGATGCAGCTCAGTGGTTGAGTGCCTCCTTCCCATGTATGAGGTCCTGGGTTCAACCCCTGGTACCTCCTTAAAAAAACTGATTGAAAACTGTGTGTATAGCTTGTAAAATGGTGAGCCTCCTGAGAGATGATAAGACATCTAATCCTGTAGGCAAACCACACCAAACTGCCAATATCTCTAGATTTTGTTATCTTTGCTATTGTTATTAAATTTTAGGGGATATTTTCTTTGGATAAAGATCCTCCAATGTCTTGCCTAGATGTTAAAAACCATGCAGCAAGCATTCCTGGGGGGGGGGGATGAAGAAAAATCCTATGGGTCTTACTGTTTTATAGATTTTCATTTTTGCCCGTTTTTATGTGGTACCCCTGCCCTCAACTATGCTTTTGGCGTTTCCAAGTCCAGAGGCTGTTTAAATTCTTAGAGCATAAACCTCCAAGCTCCAGCTAGGATGGCAGAATGTCGTTTCCTGAATGTGGGGAAATGTATTTTTTTACTCTATTTTCCTCCAAAACATGATGTTTTAGTTTGCTAGGCTGCTGAAAGCAATATACCATGAAAATGGGTGTGCTTTTTTCTTTTCTTTTCTTTTTTAGGCCAGTAAAAGAATTTATTTGGGAAAAGGGGGAAAGAACAGAGTTTGCTGAGAAATGGGAGAGAAAGACAAATACACACCCAGATTTGGTGCGAGCTTCTCTAGGCAGAGAGAGCTTGGGTTAGCTTTTAACAAGGGAAATTTCCTAGCTTGCAAGATTACAGTTTTGTGACCATGAAAATGTCCAAATCAAGGTATCATCAAGTCAATGCTTTCTTCCTAAAGACTGGCCACTAGTGATCCTGGACTTTTCTGGCATGTGGCAAGGCACAACGTGGCGTCTTCTGGTCTGTCCCCTCTCTTCCGGGTTCTGTGGCTTTCAGCTTCTTGCTTTGTGGCTTTTTATTTCTCTCTCTGTATTCATCCCATTTATAAAGTACTCCAATAAAAGGATTAAGACCCACCCTGGATTTCAAACCACCACACATAGGTAGTTGGTGCCTCCAATTCTTGAATTTCTCCCAGATTCTGGTGCTGTGAGTACTTCTGTGCAACCCCTTTTGCAGTCATTTAGCTCTAATCCTTCTCAGATAACATTTGTCCTTCCAACCTCAACCTTTTGTTGACATCTCATATCTGTTGTCACCTCTCTAATTCTTTTTGCTTTGGCCAGTTTATTATATCTGTTTTTATTGGGTTTAGAAAGCATCAACTCTCAAAACATGTGTCCAGTCTTCCATATTAAATATAAGTTTTCTCCCAGTCTATTTTTAAGTCGATGTATATTTTCTCATATAAACGTGATGTTTATTTTCCTTCAACATTTTAAAAAGAGGGACTCACAAAGACCGAAGTCATACCTTAATTGAAGCATAACTTTAGTTTAATGCATTCCATACTCAGTATAGAGTTCTTTCTCCTGTTTGTTTTGATCTTTTCTTCTATTTTCAGTGTGTTTGTGTATGTGCCCACATTTAATTTTACATTCCTGTGAAATACAAACAGTTCAGCATTAGTTGTTAGGGTGGGCCTTTGGGGTTAATTCTTTGAGTGCGGCTGCTAAATTTAGTTGATAGTGTCCCTAATGCACCAGGAAAACAGTAATGAACAAAGGTAAGATATAGTGCAAGAGGAGGGGGTAGCAGGAGGATTGGGCTTTTCAAAGCTTCTGATGGCTTTGCCAGACGTTCATACAATATACCTTTAGTCACTATGGGGAAATGAGTAATAAAGCAAATAACCTTTTTGTCAAAAATAATCAAACTTAATGCAACACATACACACACACATGCCATCCAACTGGTTCAATCTAAAAGCTCTATGTGTCCTGGTAAATGATGTCAGATTCTTCCAATGCATAAACTACTTCCTTGAGATAGTAAATTCTACCCTTACATTGAAAATTAAGTAAGAGCTTTCCTAGATGAAAAGACTCAGTTTAAACATATATATATATATATATATATATATATATAAAATCCCCACACACTACTTCTGAAGGAAGTTCAAAGAAAGCAAATTTCACCAAATATTTCTTCAAATATTTAGGGGCTCCCATACCTCCCCTCTTAGACCACCATCAGGCATTTTCAGGCTCTTGAAAGACTTCTTACCCACTTTTTTCACCTCCTTCTCCACCCACAATCTTCCTTTGTTATCTAATTTTTTCAGTGAGAATAAGCTTGAAGATATTAAGTGATTCATCCAAGATTCCACTTCTAAGAAGTAGCAAAGACAGGATTTGAATCCAAGTCTATACAATTCCAAGGTTCATGCTCTTTCCTCTATGCCACACCCTAAAAATGAGTCAAAAAGAATATTTGTCCTTCCGACCTCAAACTTTTGTGGACATCTTGTCTCTGTTGTCACCTCTCTAATTCTTTTTCTTTGGCAAACAATCTGTGTAAATATGGGGGGAAAGAGATGAGCCAAGCTTGAACCAAGAGAGTCAACCCAGCTGGGTGGCATTTTCAAAGGAAATAATCTCCTGTAAACTGTGGCGTATGTCTGAAATCACAGGAAATAATGGCATCTTGGAGTCATGAGATAAGAACTCCCCAAAGGAAAATACTTTCAAACCACACTACCACTGTGCTTATACTAAAGTATAAGGTCTGAGCACCACAGTATATCTGCAGGCGTTTGTTCACTCAATATTATGAACAAAGTCAAAACAGACATTTTTCAGAACACTCCAAAGTTGAGCTTTTTAGGGATAACATTTTATATTGTAGTTTTTATTTTCTTTTTGTTAAAAGTTTCATTCTGTGTCTGTAAAATAACATTCATCAAAATATTCATTTGACACCCTGAAAATTTGTATCGATGAGTTTCATCTTGGTTTAAAAAGTTGTATTTATTTTCCTGAATTCACTAAATTGAATATTAAAAATAAAGCTAAAGCTTATCTATCTCAGTAACATGCACACTCAAAACTGTACTGACTAGCTTTTCATCAGCCAAAAGCCTCTAGAAACCAACATGTCTATTATGGTAACAGGATAATAATAATAAGCTCAGAAATCAGTATGAATGCGGGGACTTCCTGGAAGTTTATAATTCAACATTAGGATATCTCTTTGAAATTTTACACATTATCTTAAAATTAATGTGAATTCTGTCATTTATTCCAGAATATTTCAATTAAAAATGATGTTGCCAAAATGCTTCAGACCCTATGAATTATGGGTTCATACTTATCTGTTATAAAAGCACATCAATAAATTGATTCCAGGCATTATCTTTTCCTTTATCATCAGTTTGACATCTAATCTCAACAAAACGCATCTTCTAGAGGCCAGCTGCTTTGTGGTCAGCTTGCAGAAAAGTCTAGGGACAAAGCCATAATTATTTAACTTTATTCTTAATAGTCCATCAAAATATATTCCAAGAGTAGTTTATTGGAGATGGGAGGGTACACTCCAGAGAATCTACTGAAGTTAAACAGAGGAACAGGGGTTTTTTTGTTTGTTTGGTTTTGTTTTTTTCATAAAGTGCAGGGCTTACTCATAGTGTAACCTCTGCCTGAGTTCTTTGAACTGAAACTACCTTCACTTGTCTTCTGGGGTACCACTTTCTCTCTGTTTTTCTCCTACAGCTATTTCTTCCTCACATCATGAACTCTTTCCCCAGCCTCTTAACAATGAGGTATCCTGGGGCTCAATCTTTGGCCTTGTTTTCCTCTTTGTTTTCATTCACTCACTTGGTGATCTACACAACACATGGTTTTAAGTACCATTTACTACTGTTGAAGCCCAAACATATATATGTAGCCTGAGCTTCTGTCCTGAACCCTGAATTCAAATATCCAAATGCCTACTTTGCATCTCCATTTGAATCTCTAATAATCATCTAAAATTAATATGCCCCAAACTGAAGGCGTGATCACATCCCCAAACATTCCCAACCTGCAGGCTTTCTTCCCAATCTAAGTTAATGGCAAATACCATCTTTCAGTTGCTCAGGTCAAATGCTTTGGTGTCATCCTTTATTCTTCTATTTAGCTCATGCTCCTCTTCCAATCTGATAGGACATCCTGTTGGCTGTACTTTCAAAATACATCCGGAATCTGTATATATCTCACCTTGCTTATTTCAGTAGCCACCTGTCTTCGTTTTCTAGGGTTGCTGAAACAAGGGATCATAGACAGGCTGTCGTAAAACAAGAGAAATTTATTGTCTTCCAGTCCTGAAAGCTAGAAGTCCAAAATTAAAGTGTTGGCAAGGCCACGCTTCCTGTTAAAACCTGGAGGAAACAATCTGTTCCATCTTCTTATGACTTCTGGTGTCATAAGAAGACGGCAATCCATGGTGCTCTCCGCTCCAGTTGTCACGTAGCATTCTCCCTTCTGTCTGTGTCCAAATTTCCTCTTCTTATGAGGACACTAGTCATCCTGGTTTTAGAGTCCACTCTATTCCAGTGTGGCCTCCTTTTAACTGGCCTTATCCCATATGTAACAACCCTATTTCCAAGTAAGGTCATATTTTTGCAGGGACACAATTTCATCCATAATACCACATAACAACTCTCCCTGCTTCTATACTTACAGACCTCACCAAAAAAAAAAATTCCATCAATACGTAGCACATTTAGTCTTCCATGTGACTTCCTCAAAGTTTTGCACAGATATCTCACTTCTGATTTTACACTTAACTGCCACATTATATTCTTCTCTTAACTTATGTGATTTGGCAATTTTCCTTGTTACTCTGAATTTCTCAAATGTGAGCATGCCTAGAGATCCAATAATGGGAATCAATGTACTGGCACTTCCTGTATAGAAAGACATCATTATGCAATGTTCAAATATACATTCTTGTTTGAAATGAATAGAAACAAACAAACAAAGAAGCAAGAATATAGGGAGCATAGTGAAAGACTAAAGACGCAGTACCAGTTCAGCCATCAGACCTCAGTGAGTAATTTACCCTCTCTGGCCAGGGTTTCCTCATCTGTAATATGAGAGGCTGGGGCCCAGATTAGATCATTTCTAACGTCAGTTCGTGGACCTGCCCTATATGATTTACAGAAATTGTAATTCTCCTTTAGAGTCATCAGGCAACTTGAAATGGCAGGCAAAGAATAAGAAGCTCCTGGAGACTGCTGGTGAGTTGTGTTCCCCATCCATCTTTCAGTAAACAAGATCCTACCTTTCTGTTTGTTGTCGCCATGATTAATTAAGATTGCAATCTCATTGATCAGGGCTCAAAATGAGGTTTGCTACAATGTCTGATGTATTGATGGAGCTAATAAATGTCAAATAGCCATTTATAGAACCACCGTGTTCTGAGGAGTTGTATTCATACATTGATAACAAGCAAAGTTTAGGCACTGTGCCACTATTTAATTGTGTGATTTTATAGATACATTTAACCTCTTCAGACCAGCAATGTTTTATCCAGTAGCACAACAGGCAAAGTCTATCCCTAGAGCTATGGGCACTTTAAGAATTATAAAATGGCTCCAAAATCTGAAAGAGAAACTACAAAATCAAAATTAATGAATGCTAATTTATATGTCCAAAAACACTTAAATTGTTCATGTTAACTACATAGTTACAATTCAACTCATATATTTCTGAACCAATTATGCTTATTGTGTGATATTTTTGCATCTTAATATGTTTTACCTGATGTGAAATGTACTGCTTGGGTAGAGGGTCTTAGGAAAGGCCCTTTAAAATGGCTCAACTATGGGCTTCATTTTCCTCTTTCCTGTCTCTAATATTGTTAATCAAGTTTAGCTAATCAATTGGAAGATAGGTCATTCAACCATATTCATTTTTTTGCAGCCCCACGATGTCTTCTTTATGTATTTCCATATCATTTTGGAGGCAAGTGAATTTCTGGTTTAAGGTTCTGAGATGTCATTGCTAATATTTTTACTGTGCAAGGTTGAAACCCTGGACTGATCATTTAGGTAGTTTCTAAATTTGAGTAAAAAGCATCTCAGCCTGCTTGCACTAATCCCAAATGCTCTAGGCTATCCATGCTTGAAAATTAGGTGATCAGTTTTCAAAAGCTGGATAGAAGGTAGAAGCAGTATGATAGTGTAGAAATAAAATGTCTGATGGCGCAATCATGTTAGAGTTTATTTTTTCACTCTCCTGAGGGAAAGCATGAAATCACAAAATAGAATTACCAACTTGAGCCAATTAGGAATTGAGTTACCAATTTACTTCTAGACAAATAAATATCTATATCAAGATTATAGGATGTTGGAATCTGAGATCAATACCTTGTACCTTTAAAATATATCTGTACCCACTTTCATTCACATTAAAATGCATTGTTTTCTGGTTTTTGTCCTATGAAAGTCAGCATTTTTGAAGGCTGAAATAACGTTTTCCGAGCAGATATTAGAATCACTTTGCTAAAAAAGTATTACACATTTCAGTTCTCAACTTTGCAAACTGTTGTCATCTGCTCTCCACTGAACAAGAATGAATGGTTTGTATCTAATGTCTCCAATGCCTGGTCCAGTGCCTGGCACATAGAACTTCTGTAAACTTTGGGTAAATAAATAAAACAGTAAAAAAAATAATGAATTACGAATGAACAGACTATTATATCTGAATACAGAAATTATTAAAAAGTTCATATCCCAAAAGTTAATTTAAAAAAAAAGTCTCAACCAAGGCTTATTTGGCTCTACCTTGACCAGTGTCTAAATCGTCAATATTTGGCTTTACTATATCTGTCCCATGGTGTTATCATGAAAATTAAATAATGTGACCCAAGAATGGCATCTAGTACAGGTTAAAGTGCTTTTAGATTTTTCCAACTCCTCCACTCCCATTACTATAATTTTACTTTCTCTTAATATATAGAATATTTTGTGTTAGGACAGCCTAAAATTGATTCCTCCAAAATGACAAATTTTCAAAAGCTTAAGAAATTCCCCTTTATTTAGTAAAAATAAAAACATACAGGAAGAAAATACAGGAGAAAAACATCAAAATGTCTGATATTATATTATTTTGTAATTATTCATGGGCCAATGTTGAAAATATTTTAGAATAGTTAATATTTGTCAGAAAGTTCTCATTTTAATGTGACTGTCAAAGGAAGCATTGTTAAATTTGTTTCCATTTAAATGCTAATTTTTATATTAAAATATAAAAATGTTTACCATTTTTTGTGTACTTACTCTATGCCAGGTACTATACTATTTTGTATGCATTATATCTAAGGTTCACAAAAGCCCCGTGATATTTATTCTTCTTACAAATATTTATTCAATGTCTATTATATACCATCTACTTTTCTAAACAGTGGATTCAGCAAGAGAAAAGAGCAAATGAAAATTCCTGGTTTCATGAAGATTAATTCTAGAAGTAGAGGACAGACTATAAGCAAAATAAATGTATAGAATTTAAGACAACTATTGTTCTAGAAAAATAAATAAAACTAAGGAAAGGAGATAGGGGATTTGGGGGGATTTGGTGATTTGCAAAATACAGTGACCAAGGAAAGCCGCATTGGAAAGATGATATTTGAATGAGTAAAGACCTAAAATTTGCAATTGAATATTGGTCTCTATCTTTAGTCAGGTAAGGCTTTCTTTTATCATTAATTGTAAACTCCATAGGAGAAGAGATTATCTGATTTTTTTCTCCACTGGATATACAGTGCCTAGTAGATATAATGACTATGAAATAATTACAGGATTTAATTATAATTAAATATACAGGAATATAATAACAATGAAATAAATCAATATACTGAAATCCTTCTAAAATAGTACTACAGGTGTACCCATTATACAAGATTATGATTGTTCATATATTAGGCTTTTACTCTATGTAGTTGTCACATGCCAAACTATAATCTCCATCAAGCTGGGAAAATGTTTTCTGTTCATTCTTGAATCTCTTGGTTCCTGGTGGATATAAATATAATAACATGGACAAGGATTTATGTAAAGTATGATAATCCTTACAATTATTGAACCACGTTACAATTTGTTCTGCATTCTATCAAAACAATGCTATTTTTTCATCAACCAACAACCAAATCTTTGAGATTATATTAAAAAGACAATGTGAATTAGTTTTAGAAGAAGGTTAAGTTGAGGCTGCTTCCATTTTCTCACAATAAAACAAATGAAGTAACTCAGAGAAGATAAAGATGGCCTGCTGGTCCAGAAAGTAGGAGGCTTGGGATGGCCCCAATTTAGCTCCTGAAAAATTTTAATACTGTCCTTTTTTGGATTTCAGATGTCACTTCTAAAAAGTTGGGGAAGGTCTGACAGAATATGTAGAATTTTGAATGATCCCTGAAACTTATTCCAGTTCAAAATTTCTATTATTCTAAATAAACTATACTTTGAAATTCTTGGAAATATTGTCATTTGAAATATGATATTGGTAATGTAACAACCCAACAAATATTCATGGAAGAGTCTTTTTCCCCTTTCTATGTGGAGCCCACAGATTTAAAGTCACTTTTAAGTGTAGTATTTGGATGTTGGAACCAATAGTGCATTGTTTTTTGGAACTAAAGAATATTTATTATACAAACTTTGAGCATTTGTAGACAAAAACATATGCACTTAAAAATTGAAATGACCTTCAGGCCTATTGGCTTTGTAGTTACATCAAGGATAAATTCAAAGACATCAGTTATTCGGTAAAATAAGGGTCTCTAGAGTCATCAAAGGCAAAAAGAACCACATCATGGTTAGTCAGTGTCCATCACAGTTTTTCAGCCTCACCACACTGACATTTGGTTGTAGGGCTATACTTTGTATTGTAGGATGTTTAATGGCATCTCTGGTCTCTACCTA
>PVKH010040424.1:0-11061 GCA_004027955.1 Chaetophractus vellerosus | reverse complement strand
TGTGACATCGTACCTACCCCTTACCCTGATTTTGTAACTCAGTGGTCTTATCCTGCTAACAGCCCCTCATGTTTATTAATGAGGAAACCTGAGTCATCCCACCCCAGTTCTGGCCTTTCTCCTCCTAAAGTCAGAACTGGCCCTCTAGACACACACAGTAATACAGAGCTTGCACCTGTAGTAACTTATACCTCATTATAATACTAAAAGTCACGCCCATCGGCATGTCAAGGCTGCCATTTTGGTACGTGTCCTCTGACTAAGCACGCCACCAGTCTACGCAAGCTCTACCAAAATTCCACCCCAGATTCTGTCACCTCAGACCTCCATACTCATTATCATACTCGTTCCTTTTAGCAGACTACTCTGAGACCCTCAGAGTCTCTCTGGTTTGGGGAAACAGATCTGAGGCTTGGCTTTTGCCTCCCGTTTCCTGACACAGGGCTCTGTAATAACGCTCTTTCTCTCTTTGAAACCCCAGTGTCACAGGTTGGCATTGGTGTGCATTGGGCAGGGAACCCAGCTCAGCAGCATTTACACAAACGTCCAGTTATCACTTTGTTACAGAAACACATTTTTCTCAGTTTGTTTACATTCTGCTCGTGGACAACATGTTTACAATATTTGGGGGATTCATGATGATTGGTATCATTTCAACAGTATTATGTAATGCTCCTTCTGGATCTGAGTGAGAGCTCCTGGGGTCATGACTATCTCAGCAGGATTTACTCCCCCCTCCCCCCAGTGCTCCTTACATGTTTGCTTTTAAATATTTTGGGTGCAACCAGTGGCTTTCTGCATAGCAGAAATGAGGAACAGAGAGCCTTCCCGCTACTTGCTGGAGTCTCCTGAGAGATGTTCCTCTTTGCTTGTCTTTATTTCCTTGGACTCTGGGTTGCTTCCTTCCTTCGTTTTCTATCCATTCTTGGAAAGAGTGTTGCTCTATGATCTCTTTTTAAAAAGATGTATTTATTTATTCCCTCCCCCTCGTTATTTTGCATTCACTGCTCTCTGTGTATTCTTCTCTCCTTGTCTTCTCTCTAGGCAGCACTGGGAACTGATCCTGGGACTTTCCAGAGTGGGAGAGAGGCGCTCACTCTTGCACCACCTCAGCTCTGTGGTCTGCTGCATCTCTTATTGTCTCTCCTCTGTGTCTCTCTTTGTTGCGTCATCTTGCTGCGCCAGCACTCCATGTGGGCCAGCTTGCCTTTTGCCAGGAGGCTCTGGAAATCGAACCCTGGACCTCCTATATGGTAGATGGGAGCCCAATTGCTTGAACCACATCCGTTTCCCATCTACGATCTTTATCTTGAAGCTAGAGCCCAGGGATATTGGATGTTGATTGTTCCAAAGGTACCAAAATAGTTGAAGGTATTGTCAAATAAGAAAAATCCAGACTTGGTAATGTGCCCGATTTCAGATCCCCAGACACACAGATAAGACCACATCGACAATGCAATAGCAAAAAGGGAGCTTTATTATTAGCTCGAGCTAGGGTCCAGGCCTCCCGATCGTGGGCAATGCCATGGACCCTGACCCAAGGCAGTTACAGGATTTATAAGCATCACCAGGGGTATGGGGAAGTGCCCATGAGGTCACATCTGATAAGAGAAGCCCCGAGTGGGGGCACACCCGAGTGGGGGGCACACCCGGCCAGAAAGTGCCTAGGGAGAAAGTTTCTAGCGGCCTCAGGGCAGGGTGGAAGGTAGCAGAGTTATCAGGAGTCTTACATTCCTGAGGGGGAAGGCCCTAGAGGTTAACTAAAATCTAACAGTACGGAGACATTTTATCAGAGAGGATGATTGCAGAAAGAGAAAGGGGTTTTTGTAATAGAGGGAGGGGGATATTGCAATAAGGAAGTCACTCTGACCATGAGGTCCACAAGTGTCACAAGAGTTAGGCAAAAAGGGCTTTTCTTTTACGGAGAGGAAAGCACTGGGTGTAGGGGAAGTGGGATCAAAGGTTGGCATGAACAGATAGTAGAACAGATTATTTTATGCTGAAACAGCCAGTTTTCTGGGAGGTACGCTTAAGACTCAGAGGTTTGGAGGAAGGAAGGAGAGAATTTTAACCAAATTTTGGTTAACAAGCATTTTATTCAGATTGAACAGTGGGAACAAGCAGTTCAGTAAATCATTTATGAGGTAAAAAAGGAGAATTTGGAGGGTCTGTGTCCAGCCTTGTCATAGGTAAATGGGGGGTGGGGGGGAAGTGCATCTGTGAGTCTTATTTAAGTCATGTGAGGAAGGCTGTTTTCTGGAATAAAAAAGGATGGGAGTTTCTTAACCTTTCCTGTCTTCTAGGATCACGGGGGTTTAGCTAAAACCTAGCCCTGCTGGTCACATTTGATTTGTTGATTTAAAAACAAAGTAGGGGGAATGAAAAGAGAAAAAAAAAAACTTTTCATGCCATTGAGGCTCTCACAGCTTGAGTAATCCTTGAATTGAGTAGCAGCCCATTCAGAATGCAGAAGGGAGCTCCACCAAGGGGGTGAATGGGGAAGTTCATATAGGGCTAGCACCGAAGCCCTATATGAGTTCAGTCCCTGGGTTTTGGTGTGGTCAGTGCTTGCAGCTGATCCTGTACCACAGAGCAGGTGATCTATTCTCGGTTTCATTGGCAACCAAGACTCATCACCACTGACTCACTTCAAGCCACGCTGAGAAGAGACAAGGTAGTGGCAGTGATTCTGTAACCATAACTGTGCCTCTCCACGCGTGACATTAGGGACCGCAGTCTACTTGCTCTAGAGTTCTCAGGCGAAGTGGTTCTAACTGCCAGAACTAGGCGCAATCGGGGCCAAGTGCCCAATTGAGAAATGAGTTGGGCCAGGAGAACTTGGAGGTCCATTCTGGTAGGTTAAGTGACAAGAAATCAAATTACTCCAGTACTGCAAAAGATCCCAGGTGTGGAATAGTTTTAGGAAACAGGAGGCAAGGGGCTTTTAAGGCCATCTGCCATATCATATTTTTTTTTGGTGGGAAATGGGAATGCAGTTCTTTTTAAAAGCAGTTGCAAAAACCTATTTCATAACAAAAGGAAGACAGCTCCCTGAATAAAATGAAAGCCTCAGGGTCACAGCTGGTTATCCCAGGATTGTTTTTCCTCAATTTACACTTGAATGCCCTGTGGAATCTCTACCTCCCCTTCCCACCCCTCTGGAATGCTGCAAAGCTGCCACCCAATCAAGAGAAGTGTCATCAAACTCCTTGAATCTGAGGGTGTCAGTGCTCAAAGAGCACCCTAGAGGAGGAGCAAGAGCTGGGGACAGAAAGGGCATTTTCAGATTCTTGCTTCCAGTTTCCTCTTCTCAAAAGTCTTTCAATGCTTCCCCTTTGCCTGTCAAATAAAGGCAAAGCTCCCCTGCTCCATTTCTGAAGGTCCAATCTACATTTCCAGATAATTCATCAGCCATAATTGCCCCAAAATATGGCTCAAGGGCAGGAGTTAGCCAAAACAACACTTTCCAATGTTTGTCCTACAAGCCTGCCACACATCCATCCCTCCCCCAAACCTTGCATCCGGAGTACTGAAGGATGGCAAGGGGGATCATGCAGGCGTTTTAATGACCTAAACAACTTTTTCAAAGGTGTCCTCTAGAGAGAAGGTAGCAGGAGGAAAATAATTTGCACTCCCTCCAGTTAACATTCCCCTCAGTTATTGTTGGTGGGAAAATGGAAGAACTTAAAAAAGGAAATGGAGTACACGAAACTTGTAAATGCAATTTCAGGAATTTTAAAGCATTTCACTGAGTTTGCAAATGGAACCAAACCTTCAAAAGCCCCTCAGAAAGAGTTTGGTAAAATTTGCTCAATTTATAGATAGATTCGGATTTGGGCTGAACTTTAAAGCTCTCCTGGTCTGCAACTTTAAAACACTGTAATTTTTTAAAAACCAAAGCAAATCTCTGAATAGCCTTTTCTGGGCACAAAGGCAGCCCTTGAAGGCCCCAACTCACAATTTTGGGGGCCTCTGGGGGGGGGTGGTCTGGGCCTGGGGAGAGACAGGGATTTAGTTTCCCCTACACAGTTCTTTGGTACAGTTTGGGATTATTTTAAAATCATGTTGTGCTTCTTCTATAACCAGGTACTACTTTTATAATTAAAAAAAAAAAAGATACTTAAAGATTCTCTGCAATAAAATCACATTGGCAATGAGATCCTGAGAAAACATGGGCGCAGGGCCCAGCAGGTGTCAGAAAAACACCAATTATTTAAGATCCCGTCATTCCCCTCACATGTAAAGGGAGAATTTTGCATAAGAAACAAACTTCTAATTGCCCCTTTGCTAGGCCCATCATGCTTGAAGGGAGGAGGGGCTTTAAGTCCCAAGAGCTTCATTTAGTGATCACAGAGGCTTCCTGGTGACCCAGTCACGGAATATATTTGACTTATAGTTTTAAGTTCTACTAAGATTTTTTTTTTTTTTTTTGCGTTCTTCTGTGTCTGCTTGTCTCCCCCCGTTGCGGCGACCCGCTGAGTCAGCTCACTGCTCGGTGGCCTTGCCCTGCTCGCGGGTGGCCTTGCCCTGCTCGCGGGTGGCCTTGCCCTGCTCGCGGGTGGCTTGCCCTGCTCGCGGGTGGCTTTTGCCCTGCCCATGGCGGCTGGCTCTCTCAAGGCGGTCTGCCTGCTCGAGGAGGCCCCGGGAACCGAACCCGGGGCCTCCCATGTGGTAAACTGGCGCCCTATCCCCTGGGCTACAGCTGGCCCCTAATAAGTTTAAACTGGTCAAGAAAGTGGAAAGATGGAATGAGTTAAGATCTGGATTCTATATCGGTCAGAATCTGTGTAAAAATGATTTTTGTAATGAGTTGATCCTTGCTATCCCTCTGCTTTGCCCCTGCCACTTCAGGTCCACGCAGAGTCTTTCAGAGACTCGTCCTCTCTGGGGGACACTGGCCCCCTGTAATCATGGTTTGGCAAGCAGAGGACATCTTTATGCAATTAGAGAAAGGCACCCGTACCTCCCAGCAGAGGCAGCCCCACTCCAGGGCCTGCGGTGAGCAGAGCTGGCTGGCTCCACCCCGACCTGGCCTCCAGGCTTGGTGCTGAGCCCAGGGCTCCGTCCCAACCACTGTTGGCAGCAGCCCCCCGGCCGAAACCCCATCTCCAGTTTTCCTAGAAAAACCACGTTCCAAGGTAACTGGAAGCCGTGAAAAATATAATTATATTAATGCCACTGAAGTGTACACTTAAAAATGATTAAAATGGCAAATTTTGTCACATTACTTTAATAAGATATCTAACTTTAGATATAATCTACACAGAAGTGCACATTTGTTATCCGAGTGATACATAATTGATCACTAGTAAACAGCAGAGATATTTGTCCTCTTCCTTAATAAACATTAAGATAATTAAATGCCGAGCAGACCACAGTATTGCTTGTAAAAATGAATTTATTAAAACGTTCATAATTATAAAATATTAAAATGCACAGAAATTAACAAATATTAAATACAAACTTTATGAAAAGCATCTTGAATATTTCGATTAAGCTGCTCATACATTTTAACTTCTCAAAAATCATGACATAGAATAGGAACGTGGAAAAATGGTACAAGTGTTTCAACAATAGATAACACGAATTAATGTTTTCTGAAATCAAGATGTGCATGCAAGAAAAAGGGAAGAATTTGGTGGCAGTTTACAAGATGGCCTTGTGTAGTTTTCAAACAAAAAAAAAAGGGTAGTTTTCTCTAATATCTGAGGGATATTTAAGGGACAATCTCCTGAGAGTTTTAGCCTAATGTTTCAATCCACTACAAGTCGCAGGCTTTACAAAGGATATGAGACTAAAATGTCTCTAGCAGTGAACACTGGGCAGGTCTGAGGCCAGATTCTCATTCATGGGTCCATCCCCACACCCATCAGTCCATTCTCTCAGGGCTTCCGCCTCCACTGGCGCCAACAGACCCAGCCCAGGACTGCCTGCAGACAGAGCCCCACAGTTTTCTTCATCTCCACCAAATCAGCACCAGACTTACATTAACACTTTCGGAGGGCCTGGGCAACCCTGGGTCTCCACAGCAGCTTGGCAGTGCCATACAGTACATTGTCTTCCAAAATAGAGGCTTTTCTCTCCTGCCCATGGCAGCACATTTTAAACTATGAAGAGGAGGAGTCTTTCAGCTGGGGCTATGAAAACATGAATCCACATTTCTTTTGATACTCTGCTGTACCCAAGGAGATAAGGGGGGAAAGAAACCACATTCCTTTTCTCTGCTGACATAGTGAGTAAAACAGTGAAATCAAACCCAGGAGATAGTGATGGGCTTCCGAGAGGAGAAGAGGTGAAATGAGAGGAAGCTACACCTACTTCTAGGAGCAGGATCGGCGGGGAGGGAGAAAGGAACAGTGGCAATCCCATCTCGGCTGTACGGAATGAGAAACGGTTTCCTCTAGTGGGAAGAAATCCGTCCTCTCCCTCCCAGTGCGGAGTCAGACCCTGTCGTTGACATTATCAAGAAAGTTAGTGACATGTCCCTAACCACTGGAACAGTTCCAAAGTCCAGAGTATCATCTCAAGTCCTCCATAAATACTGTTTTAAAAAGTGGATACGTTAATGGCAGGCATGTAAAACTGTGATTTGGATCGAAGCTACTCTGTTTTTCTTTTTAAAGATTTATTTTATTTATTTATCCGCCCCCCCCCTTTGCTGCTCGCGCTTGCTGTGTCCATTTGCTGTGCGTTTTTCTGTGTATGCTTGTCTCCCTTTGTTGCGTCATCTTGCGCAGGCTGTCAGCTCACCACACCATGCGGGCCGGCTTGCCTTCACCAGGAGGCCCTGGGAATTGAACCCAGGGCCTCCCATATGGTAAATGGTAGCCCAACCACTTGAGCCACATCTGCTTCCCTACTCTATTGTTAAACTGCCAAAATATGTTTCACTTCCTTTGAAACTTGTTAGGTTTTGGTAGGCTCAGGAGCAGCTGGACTCCCCCAGTCCCTGAGGATTTAATAGTATCACAGTGATGGGGTCCCCACCCAGCTACACCCGGCACAGACCAGGTGAGCAGCGCAGGCCCTGTGTCTTCTCCAGAGCCTACCAGAGGGCAGCAAAGAGCAGGAAAAGCTGCTGGGAGAACAAAACTGAGAACCAAATATGCATGATGCAAGAGTTATGGAGGAAGTGACCTCCAGATGCCTGGGTTTGTGACCCAATCGTTTTCTCTTTTTTTTTTTTTTATTTTTTTTTTTACCCTGAACTGCCTGGTAGACCCTAGAGGAGGCTGGAAGCTCAAATTAAATCTAGAGTTTTGGGATTAGGAATAATCTGGGTATATTCCTTTCTCTACTTCAACCCCTGCTCCTCCCGACACTTCCCTTGTACAAAACAGAATTACAAACCTGCTACTGGGCTGGGAATAAGAGAAGGGAGGGTTCAAGGAAGCCACGCTGACTTCGGCAGATGCTTTGGGACATTGGTCGCTATGGCATAAAGAAATGAAGCCAAGCCAGGCAGTCTCTGATGAAGGCTGCTCCCCAGACAGGGAAGACAATCAGTGTGGGCTACGATCAGGGGACTTGCTGTCCTTTTAACCACGTACAGCAGCAGCATATCCCAGTGGATATGTAGGGAGCAATTCAGGATGATACCTGGTGGTTTGTAACATGGTTCCTCCCGTGTCTAATAAAAGAAGGTCAACTGATGGGCTTATCTTTTCTAGGACATTATGTTGATAAAAATGTAACTTTAATCACTTGATTTCATTTTTTTCTTTTTTTTCCAAGCAACTACACATCTGTAGAAAAGGTAAACTAATTACCCTGGTCAACATGAGTTACAATTCTATTTGAATCTGTAACCTTCCCCACTTTTGTCATCTTATTCCTCTGAGGTTTGCAAAGCAGTCAACATTGATTAGGCACAGAATATTCTAAGAGTACTCCTGGAAGATAAGAGGTGTCACTGTGGATTAGCACGAATATGCTCCAAAACCTTCCTGTCCTCATTCTAATCCACTAAGAATACTGCTTTGGGATGGAAAGATAGACCAAAATGAAGACTGAAATGATTTCCTCTAGTTAACTGAGGTTTCCCTTTCTGTGGGGAAAATAGTATACCTAAATATTGTGAATTCTTAAGTCTGCCTGCCACCTAATAGGGAATTCAAACTCAATTCTGAGTTAGCTATTTTTAATCACACAGAAGCTCTTAAGGTGGTAGCATGTCTAGTCTTTGATGATGGTACTGTAAGGGAAAGATAACTGTGGAATAGACCTGACAGTGAAGAAATGAAACACTGCCTTAAAATTAAAGGAGATCATGTGCTTGAGAACAGAATAGAATGAAGAATAACCAAACAGTAAAAAAGAGAATTCATTTTGCTTTAGGAAGGGATGGACAATAAGAGACTTTCCTGTTACTAAAATTCCAATTTATCAAAAAAAAAATAACATTTTAGGATTTCCAGGTGATTAGTTTTATGTCCTTCTTGATCTGTATTTTATATTTTCCAGTTCCTGCGTTACTAGCTGAAACTGAAAAATAATACACATGAGATGGCAACAGTTAAGACTCATATTTGCCAAGGTGATCTAACCTAAAACATTCTCATGAGTGATTCATAATATAGTTTGACAGAGCTAAATTCTTTAAAGTGTGTCTCAGAACATAAAGCTCTTATTCTAATTTTGGTCGTAAGTTGTTATCTATTTCTGTCACCTTCTCACCAATTAACCCTGTAATTTTTTTCACATCTTTGAGGTGATTCTCACGAAGAAGCTTTTGGGTTAGGTATTTTTCTCTCTTGATCTTGCTCTTCGTGCTTTTTGATATATCTGGAATTGCATATGAAACGAAAAATTTCACAGAGTAGATGATATGCTGAGGGAGAGAAAAAGGAAAAAGTCAGTCAGTGAAATGAAGGGAAACAGTTTCTTTCATTCAGTTTTGCTAGGGATGAGGGCAGTATATCTGGGCAAGGCTGTGGGCCTTCTGCTGTACATCCAATTGCTCAGGCCACACTGCGCCTGGGAGTTACATTTTGTTACCTTATAAATGTAAAAGAATACTATTTGATATGGAGAAAAGAACATATCTAGTACCTTTATTAATTATAAAGATGAAATGAAGACCAACAAACCCATGATTAAACGTAACAACTAGTAAACAGAACTACCATGACCTGGCAATCCCTCTACTAGGTATTATGCCCCAAAGAAATGAAAGCGGGGAATTGAACAGATATTTGCACACCGATGTTCATAGCAGCATTATTCACAATTGCCAAAAGATCAAAGCAACCCAAGTGTCCATCAACAGATGAACGGATTAAAAAGAATGTGGTGTATATATACATATATATATATATATATACACACACACAATGGAATATTATTCAGCCATACAAAGGAATGAAGTTCTGATACATGCAACAACATAGATGAACCTTGAAGGCATGTTGAGTGGAATAAGCCAGGCACAAAAGGACAAATATCGTATGATCTCACTGATATGAAATAATTAGAATGAGCAAATTCATAAAGTAGCACAGGGAATGGGAAGTTAATGCTTAAGTTGTACAGAGTTTCTATTTGGGGTGATGGAAACTTTTGGTAAAGGATGGTGGCAACGGTAGCTCAACACTGTGAACATAATTCACACCACTGAATTATATATCTGAATATGGTTTAAAGGGGAAATCTTAGGTTGTGTATGTTACTGGAATGAAAATGAGAAAAACAAAACCATAGGACTGTACAACATAAACAGCAAGCCTTACTGTAAACTAATGACTATAGTTAAAGTACAATCAAAGTAATCTTTCATCAATTGTAACTAATGCAAGGTGTTAATGGGGGCAGTGTACAGGAACTCTGTATTTTATGCATGACTTTTCTACAACTTCTCAAAAAAAAAAAATAAATTTTTAAACTTAAAAACCAGGACACTGATTTCTGTTCTCCTGTCCTATCTCATTCCCATACCTCTCCCCAAAGGGTAAACAGTCTTATCTGTGCCATGTTTTGTGTGAAACATTCTTTTATTTTTAAAAGTAATTTAACAAAATATGTATGTGAAATAATATTTTTTAGTTTTGTTTGATTTGAGCTTTAAAAAAACAGTATGTCACTGTACACAGTCTTGAAAACAGCTTTTTTTTCACTCAAAACTCATCTCTAAGGGGGCAGATGTGGCTCAAATGGTTGGGCATCTGTCTCCCATATGGAGGGACCTGGGTTTGATCCCTGGGACCTCCTGGTAAAATTAAAAAAATAGAAGGCACACATGCCACCAGGCTCTGCCGAGCCATGCGGCAAGATGATGACGTAACAGGAGAGTGACATAGGAGAAAGCCAAGACGAGACGTGCCGAAAAGCCAGGAACTGAGGTGGCATAGGTGGCAGAAAGCTTCTCTCCCACATTGGAGGTTCCCAGGATTGGATCCCAGTGAAGACAGGAGAAGGATGAGAAGAAAGGGCAGGAAACAGACACAGAATTGACCAGTGAATGGACACATGCAAAAAACAGCAAAAATGGGGGGGGGGGGTGTTAAAAATGGATAAAAGTAAATAAATATTTGTTAAAAAAATCATCTCTCAGATTCATCAATGTTACTGCACATAACTGCAGTCCATTTTCCTTGCTGTCTAATATTCCACTGTGTGAATATACTACAATTGATTCATCTGTTCTCCTATCAGTGGGCATTTGGGCTGTCTCCAGCTTTTGCTATGCTGTTGTGAATGTTCTTGGGCATATAGCCTGCAAATTTCCCAAGAGTAACTGTTGAGACAAATGTTATGTTCACCAATGTTTGATTTTACAAAATAGTACCACAATATTTTTCAAAGGACTTAAACCAACTTATACTCTTACCAGCAGTGTGAGGCAGTTTCAACTGCTGTATATCCTTGTCCCCTACTTACTAAGATTTGTTAATTACTTTACATTAATTTAGTGATTAAGAAATGGATTCTCACTATGGTATTACTTTGCATTTTCTTGATTATATTGAGAATATAATTCAACTTTTTCATTTGTTTAATCAACATTCAAAAATCCCTGTCCTAGCAAGGGGATAGAAACAATATACAATAAACAGAATTATACAA
>PVKH010040423.1:0-11068 GCA_004027955.1 Chaetophractus vellerosus | reverse complement strand
GCAACAAAACTAGGAAGAGAAGGGAGAGACTGGCAGATGCCACCCTGAGCCTTGCCGTGTGACAGAGGAGTCCAGGATTGCCAGCAGCCAGTTTTTGGGAATACACTCACCCTGATGATGGCTTGACTTGGACATTTTCACGGCCTCAGAACTGTAAGCTTGTAAGCTAATAAATCCCCATTTTAAAAGCCAACCCATTTCTGGTGTACTGCTTTCAGCAGCCTAGCAAACTAGAACACTGCCTCTTTGTTCTAGTTTGGCTTCATCCTGTAAACAAATGATAGTCTAATACTTTTGCTTATTTATCCTTCTGTTTGGTACAAAAACTTCCTAATGTTCTAGCTTTCATCAAGATTTAGGGACTATTTCATTCTGTTTGTTTTATTCTTTATTCAAACATGGTAGAGTTTGAGTTCCCCAGCAAAACACACAATGGCATTCTTGATAAGCCTCCAGGACTCTGTTTTTTCAGTCACATAAAAGACCACAGACGTCTGAGGAAAGTGAAATCTAAACAAATCCAAGGGTACAGACAACTCCCTTAAACAACAGAAACCACCGTTAGAAATCTAACCCACACATCTGTAGATTATTTCTATTACATTATTTACTTTATTTTACAGAACACACATGGAAGGGTCATTTGTATACAACTACCCCAGAAGGAAATTTAAGAAAACACATTGAAAAAAACTAATGTTATAGAGTTTTTTGGGGTGCATTTTAAATCTGTTTTAAAATATCATCTTTTATTGGGCCCATACAAAAGAAATCATTTTTTAACAACTATTTTGCAGTAAATTTATCATGACAAAAATAAAACTGTGTTAATATCTGATTGAGTTATTTACATTTAATTATACAGGGGTCAAGTTATAACTTTGAAAGGTAAAGGCATTTCCGTTATGAATGGTGATTTAATAAATGGCTTTGGTTTGAAAAGTGGCAAAAAAGACCCAAAAACACAAAAAACATCCAAACCAACTGATGCAATGCAGTATCAGAAATTTCTAAGTTGTGTATATCTTAAATTTTATTTCTTTATGTTATTTCTCATGTTACTGACATTTCCCAGTGACAAGAGAACCATATTGTATTTTACTAACTGCTTTAGCATAGGAACCCCTGAAAGTTAGAGAATTGACACAAGAATTCTTAAATACGGGCTGTAGTCTAGCTTTCATTAGAGGCTATTTCCACTGAGGACAGCTACTGCTTTCAGGGTTTCAGGCAGCCCAGAGTTGTAGCTTCTATTTCAAACTGGAAGGCAACCAGAAATCTAGTCCAGTTATTTGTGTGCCAGTTTGGATCAGGGGCAACCCACACAAATAGGCGTAAATAATAACATCATCAAACAGACACATGCAATTAGTTTACCCAGAATTGAGTTTACCCAGAATTTATCTTTTCAGAAAAAAATAGTATTTTGAAGCCAGAAAGTCATTTTGTCTGTGTGCAGTGTGCATGAACTCAAAATTAAATAAGAATGACTACACAGAGAAGTGTAATTTCTGATATATTTACTCTGTTATATTTTGATTACTCCTAGTAATGCTGCTACTGCTAATAGTTACTAACTTTTATGGAAGGCTTAATAGTGGCCACTGTGTAAGCACTTTACATTTGTCATCTCATTTAGTCTTCAAAACAATATTGTGAGGAAAGCACTATGATTATACCCATTTTCTAGATGTGAAAACTGTAAGCCCAAGATATGAAAATGGATTTATCATGAATATCAGGATTTTCCTCACATCCCTGAAATCACATCACATATTTACTTATTTATTCCATCAACATTTAAAGCTAACTCTGGCTGTCAACAGAAAGCATTGAAGCCTATAGAAATAAAATAACCATTGTATGTAACTTGGCTATACCAATGAAATATTTCCATAAAATACCGATACAACTAGGTTAGAATAATCAGCTATGTAGCATGCATATTTGCTTTGGAGATTCCTTTCATATATATTATTTAATTTCAGCTCACAGTATAAACACCAGTAGGGTATGGATCACTTTTTTCAGATGAGGAAACTGAGTTTCAGAGAGGTTAAGTGACTGGCCCAGAGGTAGTAACTTGCTGAGCTGGGACTCATAATCTGATTAAATCTAATTTGTCATGCTCTTTCCACTTTCTTGGATCCTGGTTCCTTCTGGCCAGCAGTAAATGTGGTACAAGCTAAGCACCTGATCCCATGAACAGTGCTGTCAAATCACAGCCAATGTTGGTGACACTTGGTCCCCAGTGGGGACGTATGACCTACATCTGCCCCAGTGCCAGCATGGAGGTTTCTGATATGGACATCCACCTGAGGAAGAGGCTTAGGTCCCTGAAGAAGAGGCTTGCATCCAAGAGTGATGGTGGAGTAGATGAGCCTGGGGAGCACTAGGGTGTCATATAACTGACACACAGGGTGTTTTAGTTGGCTAAAGGCTGCCAAGGCAATATACCAGAAATGGGTTGGCTTTTACAATGGTAACTTATAAACTTACAGTTCCAAGGCTGAGAAAATATTCAAATCAAGGCATGAGATGAAGCTCTCTTCCCAAAGACATGGCTGCTGGCATTCCTGACTCCTGTCACATGGCAGGGCACAGCAGCAGCATCTGCTGTCTCTCCCTTCTCCTCCAGGTCTTGTTGCTTTCAGCTTCTGGCTTCTTACAGCTTTTTCTCTGCTTCTATGACTTTCTCTCTCCTGGGTTCCATTGATTTCAGCTTCTGGCTTCTGGGACTTTCTCTCTGAGCTCCTGGGTCTTTTCTTTCTGAGTGTTTCCCCATAGTTATCCCATTTATAAAGGACTCCAGTAAGAGGATTAAGGCCCACCTCAGGCCATACCTTACTCAAGTAATATAATCAAAGGCCCTTAGCTGAAGTACTTTAACCAAAAGTTCCAACCTAAAATAGGTTCACACCCATAGGAATGGATTAATTTAAGAACACAATTTTCTGAGGGTGCCCAAAAGCTTCAAACCACCACACAGGGCAAAGGACAAAATTATGTAAAATTATGCTTTTGGATTTTAGCTCTAAATCTCTTCAGACAGTTGAGTAGAAGAGCAAAATACACTCTTGCCTTTGAAACAAGCAATAGCTTCCGATGGGACCCTCTGGATTCTAAGTGATAATAATAAATGACAAGAAAGTTTTTATTCCTAATGAACAGGAAACTGTTTTCTCATATTGAGTTAAATGAGCTCCCCAATCACTGAGAAATAAACAGAGATATACCGATGTATTTTAACCATATTGTTTCAAATTTTAAAAGTCAAATATCAATTGATAAAGTGTAGTCTCCCATTACAGAATAATAATTTCACTTTTAAAAATTTCTTTGGTTGTTTTTTAAAATCATTTTTCTGTTTTTGCATTTCATATTTAATGTATTTTATATCAATGTTACAAATTACTCAGTTCACACAAGATAATAACTACAACCACAAACTTCTTTAGTCAGTGGTTATACTTCCTCCTTATTTTTGTTCATTCTTAAATCTTGAGGGATTTGACTGATGTCCATTCTGACTGCACAGGCTGAGAAGGATGTAGATATTATGGAGCAGGGGAATGGAATTGTTTTGCTTAAAGTTGAAGATACTCCTTGTTTTTGGGATGGGACTGGTCTGTCATCATCATTTTGTTAGCTGTCCAGGGAAAGCCCAAAGAATTGGAGAGTAAGAGTTGGCCACATATCTGCTGAATTTCAGGGCCCAACCAGCATAGGAGCAATCCAGGGGTTTTAAGTCTTTGAAAAATAAATTTAACAATAAAATTGAAAATTGTAGGTCCAAATAAAAGAAGTAGAAAAATCATGATTGAGGGTTTATAAATGAGTATAATTATATTATGTTGAAGAAATAGTTTTTAATATATTCCCAGATACAGCCTGCCAAGGGAGTATTGATTTCATGTGCCTATGTGGCTTGCCTATGGTATCTGGATGTCCCTAGGGCCTTCAGGAGCAATTTTGTTTTAGACTTTGTTTACTGTGGCTGTTTGTAAAATCTGGCTGAGACCTGCCTAAGTGTAACTTCCAAAATGAACTCCTGACTCACTTTGAAATATCTTAGTTATTAAAACTCTATTTTATTTACCCCTCCACCCCCCTTTCTTCAAGGTCTTTCTCCATATACATTGCTGAGTAATACTTGGTAATAATCTCTCGGTGCCTGGGAGGCTCATACCTGGGAGTCATGTCCCAGAGAAGATAGGAGGCAAGGTACAAAGAAAAAGGATAGAAAGAGAAAGAATATAATAGTTATGAGTAGCTTTGCCTACTTGCCCACTGTTTAAAGCTTTCATATATGAAATAAATGTTTAGTAGCTAAACTGAAATTACTGACATAAGAAAAAGAAATGTGTATATATTGAGCAATCTAAATATATAGTAGTGAAGCTCTGGTGTTGATGTGCCTTTATAATGAATGTTTCTCTCTCATCATATATGTTTTGCTTATATGAATATGAAATAAAGGCTACAAGATTCAGTTGTTTAAAATATGAAGGTGCTTCACTTAATAATATTATAGACCATGAATATATTTGATTCCTAGAGTCTCTAAGGATACTCAACAAGATGATAAAAATATTTTGGACATGTACTAAGTATTTGGATATATTTAAACATTGGAATCCAAAGAGACTTTGGTCTTATAACAGTAAATAGGGCCATGTATATTGTGTAACATTGACTTGGTAGACACAGTTATATTTTTGAATTACAAAATGATAGTTAGCACTGATTAATCACAATTCTCTGAACTTGGAGTTGTGGAAGGCCAAAGAAAGAGGGGCATGGTCTGGCTTTTCAGAACTTGTAATCTAATGGAAACTGGTGTTTTGGGTTTTTAAATTTTATTTTTAAGGAATTATTACCTGCAAAAAATTTCTAAGTACCCCATCTTCAAAGAATATTCATTTTAAAACATTGATTTTACTTTTTTTTTTAATATTTAGCTTTTGCAGTAACTTCATCTTAAACAAAGAGATACCATACTGTGTTATGGGAAATATAAAAATGGGTAAAATAGTCCCTGCTCCCACCTAGTATATAATCCATGGAATTTAAAACATGCTCAGCCACAATTATATAGTGAAATACATACCCAACTTCGAAAGTGGAAATAAAGTGACAAAGGGATCCACAGGAAGGAGAAATTGCTTTTGGCTGAGGTGAATAGGAAGGGTTTCGTGGAGGGGGCAGCATTGGAATTGGGGTGTGAAGGCTAACAGGCTTTGTATAGTCAGAAATGAAAGGGAAGAATATTCTAGTTAAAAGCAACAGCAAAAGCCAGTACAAATCCATGGTGGTATGGGCAACAGGCTGGCAAAAAACAATAGAACTTAACTATTTACTTTCTCTCAAAAGTTTCCAAAGTTTTCATTCTTTGCTTTAAAATACCTTGAATTAATTCCTTTGGTTTACGAGTAGAATTGAGTTTATTTCTATGAACCAGACACTTTGCCTGTGTCCCATAATCTGTATTACAGATAGACTCTGTAGTGTCAGGAAAACATATGCAAGATATGCCACATATAATTTCCTTTTTAGAAAATTGCTATTCAGGGAACCATTTAATGCTTCACTGAAGAGAAAATCCACAATCCTTTTTGTGCTCTGTATGGCATTTGAGATGGTGCAATATCCATAAAATATGCCATACTTTAAAACCAACAGTTTCAAAGCTACACTTAAGAAGATGGAGTGCATTTTTCAAGTATCACAGAAAAGCCTTGGTTTCACATTCTTTGGAACCAAAAGAAAAGGCACTAGCTTAGCTTCTCTTTAAATAACCAGCTTTATGATGTTGGCCAGAGTGTCTTTTTCTCAGATCCAATTCCAAAATATGTTCCTAAACTTAATGTCTAACCAAGTGGGAGAGGAAAACTTAAACTAAGCTGTCCTTGACCCAGTCCTGAGGCAAGCCATTTTTCATGGATTGCTCATGTCTTAGAAGTTCCGTATTTCATTGTCAACAAAAAGTCTGCTTACACTGTAAACTGGATATTCTATTTTGTTATGTTTTACAACTCACTTTAAAAAAATGTTATTACTGCTACTGTCAATTAATCTAAGTGTTTTATTTGATGCATGCCCTGAAGCTTCTTCCACCTGAAAGTGGCTTTTTAAAAAATAGCTGAGCATATGCCTTTTTTTAAATAAAAAAAAATTAGGACAACAAATAAACTTTTTTCCTTCAGACTTTGAAAACAGATAGAATTTTTTTGCACCCTAGGCAGTGTTTAGTTTTTCTTTATATTTTGTGTAACCCAATTGCCATTTTCTTTACATTTAAAGATGATGCCAAGGTGGAGGGCTTTAATATGTTCCAAGGCAGGAGACAGGAAATGAGGGTCTCAGGAAAGGGCACAGAGAGGATTTGAGAGAGGCAGGACATGGCAGGTTGGGATCCTGTGTACTTAACTCCCAAGGAACAGGAGGGACAGGTTTCTACCCAGCTTAGTCATGCCCTTCTAAAGCATCTTTCTCCCAAATTAAGGCCTAAGTAGGAAGTATAAGCTCATTTATAAGATAGGTTTCTATAGTTTACAGTGGAATAATGTGATACCTTACCACAGGCATCATTATCAAAAGATAAACTAGATTTAATATTAATTTTTATTTTTTTTGTTAAGAGCAACTATTGTTCAGATACAAATCAAGAAAGTAATATTTGATGAAATAATTGACCACTGGTAGGCACTTACTTTTGTTGTTATTGCAAAGTTCAAGATATCTGGATAAAATTGAATTTTTAATAATCACGCTTTACAAATATTCCTGATGAATGAAAACTGAAATTCCAAATGAGCAGACTGATACATTTTATGCATGTGCGAAATTGCCCATTCTCTCCTACCGCTCCCTCAAAAAAAGAATTATTTCATCATGGGGACTGATACAGTGAGTATGTTTTGTATGCAAGGTTTGCCTTTGTGCCCAGCTCATCCAAACCTTACCATATCTAGCACCCATTACCCCTTGGAAACAAGGAATATGTAGTGGGTTGAATAGTGGGCCCCCAAAATATATGTCCACCCAGAGCCTCAGAATATTAGGAATAAAGGTCTTTGCAGATGTAATGAAGGTAAGGATGTCGAGATGAGTTCATCTTGGATTATGGTGGGCCCTAAATCTAAATGTTTTTGTAAGGGACAGAAAAGATACCACCAGAACCACAAGGAGCAGGGCCATCAGAGGTTGGGAGAGACAAAGTATTCTCCCCAAGAGCCGACAGAGGAAGGGAGGCACTGCCGACCGCTTCCTTTCGGACTTCTTGCTTCTGGAGAAAATACGTTTCACTTGTTTTAAGCCACCCAAAACAGCTACTGTTTTTATTTTACAGCTATTCAGAAGTAAGTTTCAGAGATGAGGGAATAGGCATTTAAATAAGTACATCCAAGAATTTTTGGGGGCTTCAGCAGCAACCCATGTAAAATATAAGGAAAAGGAGAGTATGGGAGAGAGTTAGGAAGCTCTTCATACGAGACTGTTACTATGTATATAAGGGATGGGAAGACAGCTGAGCAACAGGAAAAGCACCTACCAAGGCCCCAGGACTGTCCCAGTGTGGAGCATCAGGAGAGCAGTAGGTAGTTCTGCATGGCTGGACTATAGGTTAGGGAGAAGGGGGCTGGGAAAAGGGTCATGAGGAAGACAGACCGATTGGCAGTGACCAGATCATGGAGGGTCATGTATGTCATGGTAAGGAGGTTCCTCTTTATCCTGTAGTTGTTGATAATCATTGAAAAGTGTTAGGCGGGAGAGTGACATGGTTTGTGTACTGTTATAGGATCTTTTTTCAAAAAATTTTATTGAAGCGTATCATTCATATGTGAACATACGTAAACAATAAGTGTATAGTAAAAGTTGTGAACTTATAAAATAACATCATACAGGGGTCCCATACATCAACCCACCACCAATACCTTGCATTGTTGTGAGACATTTGTTACAAATTAAGACAGAATATCATCAAAATCTTACTACTAACTATAGTTCATATTTTTCATTTGTTGTTTTTCCCCCCTAACCCACCGTGTTATTTTTTAAATATGTTTTTGTTACTGAAGTTGTGAACTTACAAAACAATCATGCCAATGTGTAAAATTCCCATACAACATCCCTTCATCAACATACCACACTGTGGTAGAAGATTTGTTTCAGATTATGAGATAATGTCATCAGATTACTACCACAAACCACAGTCCATAGCATACATTTGGCACACTTTTTCCATAGTCCCCCATTATCAACACAGTACATCTTTGGCATGGAGGCTTGAATATTACGGAATTGCTGTTAACCACAGTCACACCAATTATATTTTTTCCATGCTTCTCCACATTCCCACCACCCTGCAATAGTGACACCTGCTCTAGCTCACAGAAGGACACTCTTGCATCTGAATCATCAACCACAACTGTCATCTATGTCTGGGTTCACTGTGTTATTCAATCCCTAGATTATTCTCTAGCTTTCTTTCAATTGACACTTACATCCCTAGACTACGTTTTCCAGCCACGTTCTGTTTATAAACCAGCTGCTACTCTCTATAATGTTACCATCAACTTTATACATTTCCATGCTTTTACAGTAAAGTTAATTAGAACCTTTACATACATTAAGCATCAGTAGTCCTTCTCAGACCTCCTCGTATCTCCTAGAAACCTATACTCTAGGTTTTAACTCCATGTGTTTATTCTTCATATTTAGTTCATATTAATGAGACCATGAAATATTTGTCTTTTTGTGCCTGGCTTACGTCACTTAGCATAATATCTTCAAGGTTCACCCATGTAATCATATGTGTCCCAATTTCATTTCTTCTTAACTTCAGCATAGTATTCCATCATATATATATATACCATGTTTTGCTTATCCATTCATTGGTTGATGGACACTTGGGTCGTTTCTATCTTTCGACAATTGTGAATAACGCTGCTATGAACATCGGTGTGCAGATGTCTGTTTGTGTCAGTTTTCAGTTCTTCTAGATATATTCCTAGTAGAGGAATTTATGGATCATATAGCAATTCTATATTTAGCTTCCTGAGGAACTGCCAAACTGTATTCCGCAGAGGCTGCACCATTTTACAATCCCACCAACAGTGAAGGAGTGTTCCTACTTCTCCACATCCTCTCCAGCACATAATGTTTTCTGTTTTTTTTTTAAAATAATGGTCATTCTATGTGGCGTGAGATGATATCTCATTGTCATTTTGATTTGCATTTCCTTAATAGATAGTGATATGGAACAATTTTCGTCTGCTTTCTGGCCATTTGTATTTCCTCTTTGGAGAAATGTCTATTTAAATCTTTTGCCCATTTTTAATTGGATTGCTTGCTCTTTTATTGTTGAGTTGTATGATCTCTTTATATAGAATGGAAATCAAACCCTTATTGGATATGTGGTTTCCAAATATTTTCTCCCATTGAATGGGCTGCCTTTTCACCTTCTTGATGAAGTCGTTTGAATCACAATAGTGTTTAAGTTTGAGGAGGTCCCATTTATCCATATTTTCTTTTGTGGCTCGTGCTTTTGGTGTAAGGTTTAAGAATCCACCACCTACCACCAGGTCTTGAAGATATTTTCCTACATTTTCTTCTAGGAGCTTTATGGTTCTAGCTTTTATATTTTGGTCTTTGATCCATTTTGAGTTAATTTTTGTATAAGATGTGAGAAAGGGGTCCTCTTTCTTTCTCTTGGCTATGGATATCCAGTTCTCCCAGCACCATTTGTTGAATAGACTGTTCTGCCCGAGCTGGTTGGGTTTTACAGCCTGTCAAAAATCACTTGGCCAGGGAGCCGAGTGGCTTGAGTGATTGGGCACCTCCCTCCCACATGGGAGGTCCTGGGTTCAGTTCCCAGTGCCTCCTAAAAGGAAGATGAGCACACAATGAACAGTCAGTGGGTGCAAACAAAGACGGGATGGGAAGAAGTAAATAAAATAAATCTTAAAAAAAATATATCACTTCACCATAGATGTGAGGGTCCATTTTGAACCATCAATTTGGTTCCATTGGTCGATGTGTCTGTCTTTATGCCAGTACCATGCTGTTTTTACCACTGTAGCTAGGTAATACGACTTAAAGTCTGGAAATGAGAGTTTTCCAACTTAGCTGTTCCTTTTTAAGATGTTTCTGGCTATTCAGGACCCCCTAACCTTCCAAATAAATTTGAAAATTGGGTTTTCCATTTGTTTTTAAAATGCTGGTGGAATTTATATCAGGATTACATTGAATCTGTATATCAATTTGGGTAGAATTGACATCTTAATGATACTCTTCTAATTCATGAGCACGGAATGTTCTTCCAATTATTTAGATCTTTTTTTATTTCTTTTAACAATGCACTGTAGTTTTCTGAATACAAGTGCTTTACATTGTTGGTTAAGTTTATTCATAGATATTTGATACTTTTAGTCACTATTGTAAATGGAATTTTTTTCTTGACTTCCTCCTCAGATTGTGCATTACTAGTGTATAGAAACACCACTGATTTTTGCCTATTGGTCTTGTATCCTGACACTCTACCGAAATTGTTTATTAGCTCTAGCTTGTTGTAGCTTTTTCAGGACTTTCTAGGTATAAGATCATATCTTCTATGAATAGCAAAAGTTTTACTTCTTCCTTTCTGATTTGGATGTCTTTTATTTCTTTTTCTTGCCTAATTGCTCTAGCTAGAATCTCTAGCACTATATTGAACAACAGTGGTGACAGTGGGCATCCTTGTCTTGTTCCTGATAGCAACAGGAAAGCTTTCAGTCTTTCACCATTGAGTACAATGTTAGCTGTGGGTTTTTCATATATGGCCTTTATCATGTTGAGAAAGTTTCCTTCAATTCCTATCTTTTGTAGTATTTTTATCAAGAAAGGATGCTATATTTTGTCAAATGACTTTTCTGCGTAAATTGGTAGGATAATGTGATTTTTCATTTTGATTTATTAATGTGGTGTATTATGCTGATTGATTTTCTTGTATTGAACCACACTTGCATGCCTGGTATAAAATCCATGTGATCATGATGAATAATTCTTTTTTTTTTTTTTTGGTTACATA
>PVKH010040422.1:0-11065 GCA_004027955.1 Chaetophractus vellerosus | reverse complement strand
CAGAGCCCTACCAATTGAGCCACAGCTGGTTCCCTGATGTCATATTTTATAAGAGGCAATTGCATCTATATCACTTGAATGGATAATCTTGTTCTTAAAATTAAAGATCCAATTTTTGTTTGTGAATACAAATAGATACGATGGGAGGTACTAGGGAAAGGGCAGATAGGTGACTAGCAGGGAGGGGATAGAGTGGAGAGAGCCTGAGGAAGTGAACCTCAGCCAGGAAGAGGGCAGAGCAGACCTGGAACAGGTGAGCACACTTGGGAGTGGGAGAAGAAAGGTGAAGGAATCTCATGTTCCACGTTGAATGCAAAAATGAGTGTCATAATCTAAGTGTAAAAAGAAGCTACTGTTTCCCCAGAGCTTTTATTCTCAGGAATAAAGGCACAAAGGGACATTTCACTGCAATGGGAGTGACTAAAGGGTGGAGTACAAGCATCTACCTTAACACAGCTAATTGCTACCCATGAGACATAAACAGCATTTACACAGTTTTCATAATCCATTTCCATAGGCACTAAACCTATTGGATATGCAACTCCAGTGTACGCTCAGTTTCATTCTCTCTCTCTACACACACACACACACACACACACACACATACTGGTCAAGAACTACTTTTCTAAACTAATGTCACATGCTCAATTTTATGTTTAAAATTAGGCTGCAAATAGGTTAGAAGGTTTTTCCCCAATGGAAAACAATATTCAATACCTCAATAATCACTATAAAATTAAAAATAAAAAAAGTAATGATTATCAGAACAACCTTCAACAAGTTGGTCACTAGCATGTTTTCCTTCCAAGCAAGAACATCCTATGGGGAACAGAAATCCTACAATGGCCTCATTCTCCAACTAAAAGCCAGTTGACAAGGATATTATTAGATTAGATTTTTCCAGGAATCTTCCCTGGGAACTCTCAGCAGATATTTATATAATGCCTTCCACACAATACAAAGGCAATGATAAGTATAAAGGAAAATTAAAGGAATGATGCTAAGATAGTGAGCTCTCAGAATTTTCTCACTTGTCTCATTTATGACATAAATACAATATTTACCCCTTCTTTCTATCTTAAGTGAGGCCTTTACCAAAGAACAGATTTTGGCCCAATTAACATTTTAAATAACTGAAACACTACAAGAAATCAAACTACTCTCCTGTATTAAAAAAAAACCAAACACTTTGTTGCTGACGATGTTGCAGCCAATAAGCAAGTTTCCCTCACATAGGATCTCAGAAAGTTTATTTATTTATTTATTTTTTAAAGATTTATTTATTTTATTACATATCTCCCCTCCCCCCCGCTGTGGCAACACTCCGAGACTGGTCTCTGGGCAGGCGCGGCTTTCCCGCTTGTGGGCGGCTTCTGCTTCCATTCACGGCCGGCTCTCAGTTTGCGGGTGGCTGGCTGCGCTCCATTCGTGGGCGACCTGCCCGCCCATGGTGGCTTTTGCCCTGTCTGTGGCAGCTTTTTGTCCTGCCCACGGTGGCTCTGGCCCGCCCGTGGTGGCTTGCCATTCTCAAGGCGGTCTGCCCGCTAGGAGAGGTCCCCGGGAACCGAACCCGGGGCCTCCCATGTGGTATGCCGGCGCCCTATCCACTGGGCTATCCAGCCGGCCCCCTCAGAAAGTTTAAATGGTATCTTTTTCTTCAGGATTTTGGTGATTTGTATGAGCAGCAGACTGATAGATGGGAAAGGAATGGCTGGGGGACAGTGGTCAATTCTCCCCAGTTCTGTCAATAGTCTCCTTTCCCCCATCCCCAAGGCTCCCTGCTTCCCAGGTCTCTTTACCAGTGAAGGACTGGCAGGGAGCATTTTCCCAAACACATACCTTCCATCTGTGCCTAACATAGCCCATATAATGGTTCCCCAAGATCTGGTAGTTGTCTCATCTACACTCTCATCTTCCAAATATTTCTCTTCCCTTTGAACCATAAATGGCAGGAAGACAAAGGGAGAGAAACTTAGTTTTTTGTTTCCATGGACATGGAATATTATCCAAGTCCCACCACCTATGTTCTTCCCCTCCTCATCCCCTCACTTCAATATAAGTTAGGAGATATGAGCATGGTTAAGGGGCCAGCCTGGGCTGGGATTCTTGCCTCATCACCTGTACTGAGTACAGCTCTGGACAAACATGTCACCGAAACTCAGTTCCTTCATCCACAAAATGAGGATGTTAATTTCAGGATCATTGTGCATATTATATAAGCTAATATATATAAAGTTCTCAATAACTTTCTGGCATATAGCAAGCGTGTGCCACACATTTGGCAATTATTGTTATCTTATTGTTACTCAGTCTGTGTTCCTTGCCAAAAGAAAAAAAAGGAAAAAAAAAGAAAAAGGTGGAGTGGGATTTGAAAATATGATGTTATGATTCAGATGAATCATTAAAATCCTTCCCTAACATTTGAACTCCCCCTAACTTGCCTTTGGACAAACAGAATTCTTCATGAGCATCTGAGGGGTCAGTTATTGGCAGTAAAACCTCTTACCATTTTGTACATGGCTTTTGCCAAGTCTAGAAAGAGCTTTGACTTAGGTCGCTTGATGACCTGTGTCTCACAAGAGCAAGGACACTGCCCTGCTAGTGGTAAAAGCTTAAGCATAAGGCACTTCCAGCCCAGCCCCTTCCTGTTAGCTTATATCTCAATATCCTATAGCTACAGTTGTGTTCCAGCTATTTTTATCCAGGTGGGATAACAGTGGGACCTTGATAACCAAACAAAATCACCATACTTTTTATTTAAACATATGGCACCATTTCCAAACTCTGTACTGCTATATGTTAATAGTTATTTTTCATTCCAAGGGTTCCAAGGTCAGATAAGTTTGGGAAACCCTGTATCCATTTTAGTGGGTCATATAGCACACTTTCACAGCATATGCTATGGGGAGTCCTGCAATAAGGAAATCTGCTTACCTTTGTGCAATCTAGCATTTTTCGGACTTATTTGGCCTTGGATAAGAGCTTAAAAGACTCATTTCTAGCAGCTAGAACAGTGATCTAGTGCCTAGAACTGTAACTGGCACATGTGGGGCGCCCAGTTGCCATGCTGAGTGAACAATGCCTCCAGGGAAGCCAGGGCTTCTCTCTTCGGCAGGCTGCAGCCAGTGCTGGTACAGTGCTGACGGCTCGACTTGCTTGAATGTGGTACGCATGCCTCGTGAGTTCTCATGAGCACCAGGAGTGTTCACCTCCTGCCTCAGTGTATATGCCAGGGAGACAGGCATAAAATAGGTAGTGGAGGGGTCAGGTAAACATTTGAGAAGATGGAAATATATTAAAAGTTTGAAATGCTGACTAACTACACCCCATAAGAAATGCACACGTGTTTTGATAACTTGTGTTTGTGTAACTTGGGAATTTACACCTGTGAGTCATTAGTATTAGAGCAATTATTTAAATAGTAACAATTTTTCTCAAATTTAACAGTAATAGTAGATATTAATTATAAAATCTGGGTGTGAGTATAGGGGTGTTCACTGTAAATTTCATTCAACTATTCTGTATGTTTATAAATGTTCCTGGTAAAATGTTGGAAAACATGTAACTGTGTATAACTTGTTTATTCTGAAGTAGAGCATAATTTAATATGGTTTTATATTCTTTCATCATTTCAAATTGAAATATTAAGTATAAAACCCAAATGAAATCCCTCATCCATTAAATAATTTTTATAGCATTTTGATCTAGAAAACAAGACTATAAATAGATGATAATGAATCTGAATCAGTAACAGGAAATGACTGTGAAACTTGCTACAAAATGTTTACAAGACAAAGGTAGACTATAACCAGTACATTGATGCTAAAGTTTTACAGGATTGTTATTATGTCCCTTTCACAGATGGGTAAATGGAACTATGAGAACTTGTCCACGACTGAGGAACAAATCACTAGCACAGCTGGGATCAGGTATACCCTGTCTTATACCACAAGGAAAAATGTTCTCTACTTTTCATCATGGAAATCTATGTATAAGTAAAGATGCATAAATTACTTCATCTAATAGCTTACCAATATAGTATTTTGTGAATAAATTAGAAGGATTAAATAATTAGAATGTGTGAAAAAGAGACACTATTCTGACTTCAAGCTATACTTGCAAACGCTTTTTTATTCTAAAAGTTTCTAGTGCTAGGATGCATGTGTTTTAGGCAAACAATGCTTCTTTTTTTCATTTCTAGGATTGTTGACTTTAATTTTGGCAGCATTTACTTTTAGTCATAAGTCTCTGAAGTAACTTCACTTTAACACAGAAATGCAAGGAATTGGTAATATTTCTTGAAATGGGGAGGAGCAAACTATGAATTCTTATTTAATAATTGTGCTTTTTTAGAAATCAAGAAATTTAAACTTCTTTCAGAACACATAAATGAGAACTATAAAGTGCTTCTTATATCATCAACATGTGTTACTGTGAGAGCCCTTGGGGAAGCCTCAACACTCAGACCCACTGTTGTGTTGTGGAACCAAGCAGGTCTTGAGTGCCAAGGAGAATAACTTAACTTTGTATGTGTGTGTCCCTTGGTGGAAATGGGAAACTTCACGTTCTTACTGAAAAGCCAGAGCATCTTACTCCTGCAAGGATATTTTGGCTTCTGGGCATGCTGTACTGACAGTATCTTGCAAAGCAATTTTAAAAATGACTTCATTTGGGAAGACCCTTTCAAAGAACTTGAGCCAAAATGTTTATAAAATATTTGCAGTGGGCTCGTTGTGCCAAGACTTGAACTATACCCAGGAGCAGTGCCAGCCTTGGCATCTTGGGAGTGCTAGCAGGCCCCCTTCTTCCAGATCTACTGAAATAACAAAAGTTTGTCCCATTACTCATGTATTTATTCAACTGTCTCAGGCATTTTTATTGTTATTTTCAGGTCTATTTTTTAAGACGTGATTTATTGTTTTGTTTTGTTTGTTCTGATTGCAAAGGCTACACATGCTCATTTCAAATATATGAAAAATATAGAAAGTATAAAAAAATAAACATATATAACCAGTAATGAGCACTTTCAACATTTTGGTATACCATTTTTGATTTCTGAGTTGCAGTAAAAAATTTGGATGGAAACTGCAAAAAATAAAATAAAGTAAAATAAAATAAAATTTGAATATATTAGGGTTTGAATTTGCAAAGCAAGAATTTAGATATAGAGGGGAACCCATATAGCCTTCTATATAGATGTACCCATATAGACAGATAGCTATAAGGTTATATACGAAAATAATATTGATTATATATTTATTTTCACAAAACTGGCTTATAATTTTAAGTAAGTAAGCTGTGGCAAATTGAATTGTGTCCCCCACAAAGAAACGTTCAAGTCCTATCCCCCAGTGAGGTGAATGGGTATGAACTAATTTGTAATTGGGCTCTCCTATTAATATGAAGTTAAACTGAAGCAGGATAGCCTTCAATACTACATGACTAGAGTCCTTTTAAGCAAAGGAAATTTGTGCAGAGGAGTAGAAGCCACAAGAGGAGAGAGAAAGAGGCAGACTGTACTGTGACGTAGGCAGATATTGTCAGCAAGCCTCCACCAGAATGCTGCGGACCCAAGAGAAGGCATAGCCTGCTGATACCTTGATTTTGAACTTCCAGCCTTCACACTATGAGCCAGTAAATTCCTGTTGTTTAAGCCAACCAGTTTGTGGTATTTTGTCATAGCAGATCGGCAGACTAGGACATAATCAACATAAGTTAGACTTTTAAAGAAATCAGATTCTCCTGCCAAGACTTCCTTTCTCCCACTATTTTAAAATTTCTAAAAGTGTGGTCCTATATATTTTTTGATGTAATGTCCTTAAAATATATCTAAGAACTAATGCCATAAAATGCTTGCTTGTAATTATAGCTTAGATGCATATATTAAAATGATTTAAATGTTACACTGTTCAACATTTAAAATCAGAACTAATTTTTTTGTCCATGACGTAAATCAGTATCAGATGTCGAAGTACAAATCATCTACATTTTTAATTGTTATAAACAAAAATAATAACAAAGAAGAAGCTAACCTCTGTCACAGCAAATGAATTTCTTGTTTGCTTTTTTTATAATTGCTTAAGTTTCTTTTTGAATCACATCAATGGACAAGGAAACCAGATCCGGTTTCCCAGAGAAGTAGTAGAGATGAAATAGTAGATTGAGTACAGGAAATTTGTAGCACCTAAGTGAGGACAACAGACTCTAGGCAAAAGGACAATGTCACTAATATGCTATAGCATGTTAACCAGGGCAAAGCAAAATGGAAATATTTGTTTATAAAAAAGAAAGATCACACTACTTATGCATTAACATATTTAATTAAACACAAAGTTTAATGTGCATATGAATTGCAAGAGTGAAAATTTGAATATCCCTTTAACTTAATCTATTATTCTGCAAAAGCATAATTAAAATCTCTGTCTCTTTATGTAATGGATAAAGTTCACTAGTGTACAAGGTTACATGTTAAGAGTGTGGTGTGATAATCAGACTCTTAAACTATGGATAAATAATAGCAGAAACAAAATTTCCATTAAGAATATTACTCGAGGAATTAGGTGAATCATGTAAATCTAAAGGACTTAGATTATACAAATTGAAATCAGGTAGTATCTTGAAGATCTGACATCTAGCACCTTTAAATTTTTTTTCTTTCAATGTTAGTTATATGTGTATATTGGGCAGGTAGGAAGGAGAAGGCACAAAAAAAGAAGGAAAGGGTAAGAAGTTTCAGTAAGTAAATAAATGCACCATTTAAAAATTAATTCCATCCAACCACCCACCCATCATCCAAACCATTGACTTCCACCTTCATTTTAAATAATTAAAAGAATATTTGTGAAAGATTTCCTTAGTCAAGTAACATTCCATTTAAGCTACATGTACTCCTGAACCATCAAGCCTTCAATTGCATCAGCAAAATTTTATATGTCACCACATATAGGTCATGCTTTTCCACTAGAGGCCTGGCATTTAAGACACCAACCAATACATGTATTTTTAAAGGATGTAATTAGTCAATTCCCTACCTCGACATAGTCCTTGGCATGGCCCCAATCTCGTTTAGCGTCCAGATTTCCCAAACTGAAACATTCCAGTTGTCCAAGGTAAATCTTAGCTACTGACCGGCTAATTTTTCGAGTAACAAAATTAGCTCCTAAAAAAAGAGACAAAAGATGTATTATCAGTAGAGTACATTTGACATTTAACAGCCTGGTGAACCAAACCCAGTCTCAGCCTCTGGGCATTTCTTTCATTTTTTTCCCTTAAAAAAATAATGAAAGAAAAGAAAAAGTAAAAGATCATTAACTGTCATTTAGACAAGTTAAGAAGCTCTAATTCTAAGTGTCACATCAGCTCTACTTTCATAACAAATATTTTTCTTTGGGGGAACGTCTTAACATTCTTAATATGCTGCTTCAGTATGCAACCCAGGCATTAGGCCAAAGAAAAGTGATTGGAATGTCAGTTTTTAAACAGAAAATTCAAAAGGGTTATATAAAGGGAAATGCCAGAATGGAAGACAGACATCTAAGACCACCCTGTTTTTTTTTTTTTTTTAAACACTGCAAATATCACATATTCCTATTAATAAAACTATTTTGGGGACCATGCAGAGGGGGAGGGAAGAGCAACTTGGTTGGGTGAAACTAATTAAAAGAAACAAAAAAAATTTATTTGGGCTACCTTTCTCTTAACAAAATAAGTGGTGATGACTAATATTTGGAAATCTGCATAGAAATCCAATTGCAAATTATGATACAGTTCCAAGTTAAATGTTTCCCTGTACTATACATACTGCACTGCCACCTTCAAACTTCACTAAAGTGTTATCTACAGAAATGGGTTCCTGAATTTTGTATAAATATTTTGGAATGATTGGTTAAAAGGTGTCATAAATTTAAGAAAGTAACAAAATAGTTTTTAATATTCTCTGGTCTTTAACAAAGGTCTCAATCTATTAAAATAAAAAATAAAGACAAAGTTAAAAGGCACTAAATACCTGTTTCTAGGTAAGGCTATCAGAGGACACCAGTTTTTGCCAAATTCTCCAGGTTCACAAATATGCTAGTCAATAATAGGTTCAAACAGCTTAGACATATTAAAGTTAGAAATATTACTATAACTTTAGCTTTGCTCTTTTGCAGATGAAATAGAGACAAATATTATGACGAAAGCTTTTGGTTTCTAGAGAAACTGGCACAGGAATAAGGGGAATTTTTTAAAAATAGGTTTTCTAAATTTTGGCAAGAATATGGCCCAGAGCAGGTTCAAACACATGCTTGATTCACTTGCTACACAATCTCAGTATTTATACCAAAGCCACATCATGTAAAAAAATACAATGGGACTACCATGGAAATCCAAATATTCAATTTTTCTCAGCAGTTCACAGAATACATTAAGAAATCTAAATTTTCAACTTTCCATGTTAGTTGGTAAAACTCACAGAGCTTCAATTAGGTGTCTTTCCTTTCAAAATGAAGAAATATTTTTAAGTCACAATCCTTCTAAACAACAGGTTTGCAAGGAGAGAAAAAGCTGCTGGATGTGGTCAGGAAATGCTCACCAGAAAAGAAGCCTGAATTGCATCTCCTGGTGAGATCATGAAGGGATTAATTAAGTTATGAGACGGACAAAATTCCACGTGGAAGGCACAGTAAGTGCCAAAAAGGGTAAGCAGCTGTAAGGGCAAGAGGTCAGGCCTTTCCTTTTTATGTTTTAGAGCAACCACGACTATGACATCTCTAATGATAACTATCATTTTTAACACTGCACTAAGCTCTTTAGATAAAATGTCCCTTTAATTTGCAGAGCAGCCTCTGAGCTAGGAACTATTATTATTCCCATTTTGTAGATGAAGATGCTGGGATTCAGTGAAGCTATATAAATAGACCATTCTAAAATGGGTATGAGCCGGGATTTAAATCAATACCTGTGTGACTACAAAGCTGTGTAACTACAAAGCCCATGTTCTTAGGTTACTAGGAACTTGAATGTCATACTAAGAAATTTGTATTTCTTCTTATCTGGATCTCCAAAAGTCTGTTTAGATAATAAGCCAAATCTATTTGAAATTTCTAGTTCTTAATGAAATTTAATTTGAAACGTTATTTTTTACAACAGCTGTATTGAAATATAATTCATAAGCCAAATATTTCTTCCATTTAAAGTATATAATTCTTATAAATTGCAATGAACGTGCCACACTAATGAAGGATGTTTATGTGGGAGATTGTGGGAGGTGTGGGAGGTGGGGCATATAGAAATCCCTATATTTTTTGTGTAACATTTATGTAATCTAAGTATCTTTTTAAATTTTTTTAAATTAAAAAAAATAAAGTATATAATTCAGTGGTTTTTCATATATTCACAGAACTGTGCAACCACCATCACAATCAATTTTAGTACATTTTCATCACTCCAAAAAGAAACCCTATAACTTTTAGCAGTCACTTCCCATTTCTCTCCAGGTCTCCTAGCTCTAGGCAACCACTAATCTGCTTTCTGCCTCTACAGTTTTATTTATTCTGAATACTTCATATACATGGAACCATATAATATATGGTCTTTTGTGACTGGATTCCTTCAACTTAGCATAATAGTTTCAAGGTTCATTCTAGTGGGAGCATGAATCAGTACTTCATTTCTTTTTTATGGTCAAATAATAGTCCATTATATGGATATACAACATTTTTATTTATCCATTTATCAGGAGATGAACATTTGGGTTGGCTTCCATGTTTTGACTATTATGAATAATGCCACTATGAACATTTGTGTACAGATTTTTATGTGGATATATGTTTTAATTTCTCTTGCGTGTACATCCAGGGGTGGAAATGCTGAGTCATATGGATGGTAGCTATAAATCTGACCTTTTAGGAAACTGCCAGTTTTTCAAAATGGCTGGATTATTTTACATTCCCACCATAAGTGAATTAGAGTCGTAATTTCTTGACATCCTCATCAACATTTATTCTTGTCTGTTTATTATTAATATTATTATTATTATTATTATTACTAGTAGTAGTTGTAGTATAGCCATACTACTGGGTGTAAAATTGTATCTTGGTATCTCTGTGATTTTGATTGACATTTCCCTGAAACTAATGATTTTGAGCATCTTTTCATGTGCTTATCTTCAGATTCTTGTCCATTTTAATACTGATTTATTTGTCTTTTTATTAGGAGTGTTATGTATTGTTTATATATTCAAGATACAGGTTACTTATTATATATGTTATTTTCAAATATTTTCTCCCATTCCACGGATTCTTTTCACTATCTTGATAGCATCCGTCGACACAAAAAAGTTTTTATTTTTGATGAAGTTCAATTTATCTATTTTTTCTTTTCTTTTTCTATTTTGCCCTCACAAAACCATTTGCTTTTGGTGTTATATCCAAGAAGGCTTTGCCGAACCCAAGGTCACAAAGATTTACTCCTATATTTCCTTTTAAGAGTTTTATAGTTTTTGTTTAACTAAACTATAAAACTGGTCTATGATCCAGTTTTAATTTGTGTGTATAGTGAGAGGTAGAGGTCCAACTTCATTTATCTGCATGTGGTTATCCAGTTGTGCCAGCCCTATTTGTTGAAAATATTATTCTTTCCCTATTGAACTGTCTTGACACCCTTGTTGAAAATCAACTAACGATAAATGTGAGGACTTGTTTCTTGACTTTCAATTTTATTCCATTACTCCATATGTCTATCCTGATGCTCTCAGTCTTGATTACTGTAGCTTTGTAGTAAGTTTTGAAATTCAGGGTCTTTCAACTTTGTCCTTATTAAAAATTGTTTTAGCTATTCTTGGTCCTTTGGATTTTTAGTGTCAGTTTGTTATTTTTTGCAAAGAAGCCAACTGGGATTTTGACAGGGACTGTGTTGAATCTGTATACCAATTTGAGGATTACTGACATCTTAACAATATTAAGTATTCTGATTCTTGAATACAGGATCTATTTCTATTTATTTAGGTCTTTATAAATTTTTTCAACAATGTTTTGCAGTTTTCAGACTATATATTTTGCACTTACTTTGTTAAATTTGTTCCTAA
>PVKH010040421.1:0-11066 GCA_004027955.1 Chaetophractus vellerosus | reverse complement strand
TCATCTGTTTCTAAGGAAAAGCAACATCACCTGTTCCATCTCTTCCTACTCCCAGCTCAACTTTCCGGAAAAACATATTTTAGCAAATTAAAATCTATGCCTTGTAACAAATTAAATAATATAGAAACACAAGAAAAACAGCCCTCCCCACCCTCAGTCCTCTACTATAGAGACAAAATCTAATTGGATTTAGTTCTTTGGGTGGCTATGGAAATAGCCATGTCCATAAAACTCCTTTTCTTGATTTATCACTCAGTCAATATCTATTAACTCCTCAATAGGGAAGGTGAAGATTCAGCTTGCCCATATTAACTTCTCCCCTTTATGCACTCCTCCTAATGTTTGAAATTTATATCATTGCATTCTATTAATTGCCTTTGTAACTCAATAATATTATTTAACCTCTATATCTTATTTCTTCAACTTTCCCTTGACTTGTAAAATTGGGATACCAGCCCCTCAACCCTTTTCTCTATCTCTTCCTCCCATTTTCTCCCATTTCCAGGTCCCATGCTTTGGCAGCCACACTTTTGCCCATACATTGCATATTCTGTCTGTTCACACCACAGCTGCCTTTTCTATACTTTATTTTGGACTCCAAAATTCCAAAGCCAACGAACATTTGATTGAAACAAAATACCTGGCTTGAGCTAAAGGCACTCTGAGGCCCCTAGTAGTCCGAATAGTCTACAATCTACTTAGCTAGATTTGATGTTGGACCACCTGATATAACCTGGCTCACATTAGTGGGGGAGTGGATGTGAGTGTTTGTGAGTGCAGGCACGCCCGTGTGCAGGCCGTAGGCATGAGCAGGCGGGAGTGCATGTTTGGGGGCGTGGGGGGTGGAGTCCCTGGGAGACAGGCTACAGCAGCAAAACTCAGATCCCTTTGATTGTATTTAGGCTTCACATCCTAGATCTTTGTTCAGACGCCGTCTCCCAGGCATGGCCTCAGGGCTGTGGATACTGCTCAGCTTTCTGATCTTCCAGAGTATAAAAGATTTCCTTGACTGAGGTAGAAGCATATAGACTAAAAGGTACAGAGAGCAAACTTTCAATCCCAGAGATCTATGCAAACATCTGGAGACATCTATATTATATACTCCATGGACGTCGGCACAGGTTATTCATAATTTCAATGGTGATATTGGATTGCCTTTAATATATGCTAGTTGAAAACGGGAACTAACCAAAAACTAATATTGAAGCTTGCTCTCAGGCTGCTGGGAAGCCCCCAAGAATCTCATTGGCAGTCTCTTTTGAAGATCAGTTCTCTATGTCCATTAAAGCAAGATTAAATTAGTTTGTGGGAGCTGCTTTTAGCATTGGCGCTATTACATTATGCATGATTCCTGACTGCACATCGTATGAACAAACTACGCTGAGCTCCATTAGGGATTTTTTAGGGCTGTGCTTAACTTGAAAATGGAGTGATTTTGTGTAGGTTAATATATAGCAGTGATGCTAACCTGTCCTTAAAAAAAATACCCTCTTATGTTTGATATCCATAGGGAAGCACTCTTTGGGGATTATGGCTCATTTTTAAAAGATAGATTATGTAGATTGTGTGATTAGAAAACAGTAAGCCCTGTAATAGTATATTGTAAAGCAAGAAAAACAGCTTTTCCCACCACCCCACACCTTGGGGAAGTCAGGGTACCTTCCTCAGTGTGTTTCCCAGTGGGAGAACTTCCCCTCCTGGGGAATCAGTCGGTAAGTTAAGGCAGGGCCAACAATTGAACTCATATCCTTTCAATTTTGGGCAAGTGAACCAGAGAATGGGGCGTTTAGGGAACTGACATCACCCTTTCCACTACACTCATCTTTCTATCCTTTCCAGAGCCAAGCAAGTTGCCTGGGGTAGTACAGGTGTCTGGTATATACTTATTGAATTGAACTAATCCAGCAGGTCCCTGGATGCTTTTTTCTAATGTAATTAGAGGTAAGCTGGAAGAAAGTTGATAGTCATAGTTTGTTGGGTGGTAAGGTTATGTGTAACTATGCTGATTGCTTTATTCATAGTCACTTAAGTGCTTTGCACATATTCGCTTGTCTGCGCCTCACAATAAATGATGCTTTGAGGGCAGGACTGTCACCATCTGCATCTTACTGGTGAGGAAGCTGGTACCTAGAAATGAAGGGCACTTGCCCAGAGTCTCATAGCTGTCCTGGAACCCAGCCCTGTTTGCCTTCAGAGCCCAAGGCTCTTCCTTCATCTGCATTTTTATACTCCATAAATTTCTGTAATGAATGTATATACTTTCATGGTAGAAAGACCTGTAGTAAATGTCATCTTTAAAATAATAACATAGATACAAATATACTTTTATACCAACAAGCCCATATTGTACTTAATGCGTGAGGCAAAATTCTGTGACAAAGTTTTTAACATTTCCAGAAACTTACTTAGGTGGAGGTTAAATCTTCCTTAGGATATCATGCACTCTTATATTGGTCTCTCTCAAAAAAGGTAATAATTGTAAGGTGCTTCCTCTGTTCTTAGTTTTGTTAAAAGTTATGAGAGAGCTTTTTAGAATTAATGACAATGTAATAATTTTTTTTTGGTAGAATGTCAATACTCAAGATTTTCTTAAAATCCTTACCACTTTTCATTAGACAAGGCAGCCTGGATCCATGGTAATTTTCCTTCGTTGTTCTTGAAATATTTTCTCAGTCCACGTTTTTTGTTGAGAATAGACTTTTACATTTTGACTGAAAATTGTTTCCTTTTCTTTGAAGACCCATTCTTCTTGACCTGCACAATGTTTACTGCAGTATCTTTCTGGCTGACATATAGGAAGACATTACAGAAATGGGAATTAAATTTGAAATAAAGAGGAGTGTGCTTTTTCCACCCATGTTAGATTTTCTTCATAGTTTTTACTTTAAAATCTTGTCCCTAAAGAACTGTACCTTTTATTTTTGCGTTCCTGGTTCTGCACATAAGACCTGGCAAATAGTAGGTGCTCAGGAAATGTGTAACTGTTTGTCTTATTGTTGGGTGGAAAGGAACTTTCAGGGGAAAAAAAAAAAAAGGATTTGCCTGCATTCCTAAGAAAGCCATGGATTCCTAAGCCACCTGGGAAAATGTAGCCACTTTCTTCCTTATTGATATGGCTCATTATTATTGGGTTGGCATTCAAACAACAGGAAACTATGATATTTTCCTTTCCTTTTATTTGCTTCCTTTCCTGGAGTTATTGGGATGGTGAGAAGAGCCCATTTTTGCTGCCCCAGGAAAGAAAGTAGAGGGAGCTTGAGTTGGGTGGCTTGTTATCTCTTATAGATCATTCTAGATGGGGCAATATTGTCATGTCAAAGGGAGTCTATTTAGATTAGTGGCTTCCACCAGTATCTTTCCTGCCATGGCCCTCATAACTCAGGGGTTGAGCATTGGGCTTTGAGAAGAAAATATTAGTAATTGTTTTTATATATTCACACATCCTTTTTCATTACAATTTTTGATATGTGTTTTGAAATATGCATGTTATATCAGAATGGTAGTAATTGGTGTATAATTTATAAGTAAATAAACCTGTATGTGTTGGGGTAGATGCCCATGGTTTTCGAGAGGCAGATCAGTGCAGTGGCTCAGTGTGGACTTGGAGGTCACTTGTCTGCATCTCAGCATGGCTTTGGACAAGGTCCTCAGTTTGTTCCTCTGTAGGATGGGTTTAGTGATTGTATCTGCCTCACTGGCTGTTGTGAGTTAACGTATGAGCCTGGCACATGGTAAGTACTATGTGTTAACTGTCATTGTTTATTAGAGGTGTGTAATAAAAATAATTGGAGACTACCTATTGAGAATTTAAGGCTTCAGAGTCCATGAGATCTGTATTCAAGTCCAGGCTTTGCTACTCCCTTGCTGTGTGGTTGTGGACATGTCACTTAACCTTTCTAGGCTTTGTTTCCTTTGTTGTAAAATGGGGCTGGTAATAATATTTCATTCAGACCCACTTTTTTCACATTTAAAATATGTCTGCAGTTGGGTTTTATCTTACAGTCAATGGTTTCTTCTTAAGTTCTATGAAATAGGGTAGTTTCTACCTCATAAAGTTGTTGTGAAGGATAAATGAGATCATTAATGGGAAGTGATTAGCATAATAGAGGAGGTGCTCAATCAATATTAACAGTCATTATTATTATTATTATTAAGATCCATTGGCATATGCATTCTTATATAAAGGGAGAGAAAGCAAAATGCACCAATGATAGTTGGAGGATTCCTGGGTGCAGCTCTTGATACCCTCTAGGATTACAGATTTCAGCCTTCACAACTATTGGAAATTCTCCCGTGGCATCCAGCTTGAGAAATGGGACAGCATTTAACATTCTCCCAAGATCTTTGTGAAACATCCCTGTGCTCTATTATTGGTTCACATGTCCAAATACTGATGAGGTCTTTGCAGTACTGGTCAGCCAGCAGGCTCTTTGTGGGTGAGCCTGTGCCAGGGGTAATAGCCTATGCTGAGGAGATGATGCACATGGGATGTACCTGCTTTATTTACATGCCCCTTAGCTTTTGCTCCAGTTATGATGCCACCCTCTCCAAGCACTGAAATGTTTTAAACACAAAAAAGAAAATGTTCAGATACAGGTTAGAATTTGATGCCGTACACTTCTTTTAATTTCTTAAATATAGCATCATCCTTTGTATTTGGAGAAGAATCCGTGATCATCAGACCCCTTTCCAGTTCTAAAATGCTCTGTCTTTGCAGAGATGGAAGACTTCGGGCCTACATAAAAATATCCCTTCTTACATTGGGTGGGAAGCAGAAATTCACAGTTGTCACTTTCTAGCCAGTGCTTCTTGTGTTCAGGCCAAAGACCGAGGCTTATCGTGGTTTTCTGCTTATCTCAGACAGATTGTATACTGTTAGAACCAGACAGAGAACTGGATTGGAACGAGCTTTGTGAAAGTCCTGTGGCAGTAGAGTTGTTGTTTACTTGCTTCTCCACTCACTCTCCACCTGTCCAAGCAGGCGTGTTTGAAGCCATAGGGAAAACATCTTTTCAGCTGGGTCGAACCACTGAGTCCAGGGGCGCCCTGTTCTCCTGGCTGAGAGAATCTTGAGGTGGATCTTAGAACCTTCCAGTCTGCTAGGGAGGAGATTGGCTTAGAAAATCATCACAAGGAGTTTTAGCATCTTTGTTATTTGGGGTGGGGGACGGGGTAAAGAGGGTCTTTGACCAAAATCTTCTGGCAACTTTAATTCATCATTATGTGGTGTTTTCAGACTCAGTCAGGTCTTAAAAATCTGAGTCCAGAAGTGATGGATTCTTCACGCTTTCACTAGCATCATTTCATTTACGGTTTTCTGGAATCAGAAAACCTCGCATTAATACCACAGCCGAACACAGCTTTCGTTAACATTATGAGTATTTGGGATACTTGCCATGAAGAAAAACAAAAGGAAAACTCACATCGTTTGCCAGGACTGAGTTTTGCATGCCACTTCCTAGTAAATGCCGCCTGGCTTCCTTGGAGCAGTTGGAGCAGCTCTTTGCATGGCTAAGGCTCTGGTGTGGGAGCACCCAATTCCCTTCTGTTGCCTACTGGCTTTCTCATTTTTCCCCTGTGATCATAGTTATAAAACCTAATTTCCAGGGGGTCTTGTGAATCATATTAGTAGCTTTGTGTTATAATAGCAATTTTATATTGCATTGGTATTCATTTTCACTATTATAGAATAATCAAATCAGTACCTCTCTTATTATGCTGTTGAAATAGAAAATAATGGGACTGTAATGTAAAACTGCTAATGTGATGAAACTCGCTCATTGTGTTAGGGTAAGAATGTCCTCCTTTCTTGTTCCAGCTCACTTGAAACTGTGATTGAGGAAGGAAATGGAAGGCATTTCTACATCTGTGATAAGGCCTCCCGTACATCCTTCATTTGAATACGTAATTGTCTTTTTATGGCCCAGGGTGTGCTGCTCGGCACACTTGGAGGCCCTCTCTGCCTCGGTGGCAATGCACTGACGAGGAGGATGCTACATGGACCAGTTTTGTACTGTGATTTTCCCTTTTAATCATGACTAACATTTGATGTCTCTTTGCTTCCGGAGGAATTGTTCGCCTTCTCTTTCATGCTCATCGAGGCCTTCTTCGTGACTTTTTTTAAACATGAAGAGCACATTTAGGCTACATTGTTAGAAAGTACAACAAGCCCCCCGAAGGTTCTGGTTTGACAGGGGTGTTGGGAGGCAGGTCAAGTGACTGCCTAATGAAGATGAATGAAGAAAATTGCTGGTACCAGGATCACGCCAGGGCTCCCGGCCCAGGTTGTTGAAAGTGTGATGGAATCTCATCGCTTCATTTATCAGTGTCATATTTGGGCTAAAAGTGAGCAGTATTGTTCTCATCTCTCCCAGATGGATAGGTCAACTTTAATATTTATTGCTCTTGTAGAACATTTGTTTGATGTATTTCCATTAGCTAGGCAATAATAGAAAAGCAGTGGAGAGAAACATAAAACAGTCCCCTTCCTATTCAGTTGAAATACAGCATACACTAATGTATAACTACGGCTTGAAGTGCCATTGATTTCCCCCCGTTTGGTTGATGACATGATTGTATATATTAAAGATTCCCATGAAAATAATGGGAAGGCAGCATGAATATAATATATATTGAGAGCACCTGGCAGTGGATAAATTGTGTTGTCTTTTGATTTTCATGATTTGGTCATATAATTGGTGAGTTTCTCCTGGCTGTCTATTAAATTCTTAGCCCAATATCATATTTTAGAATTGGGAATAATGTGCAATAGATTGCATCATCCTCTGGGTTCTATGGCAAATCTCAATAATGCTAGAATTTTCTTCACATTATAAAGCAAATTGTTTTCCGTTGCTGAAAAATGTTGATTTTTCTTCATATCTCTGTGGGAGAAAAATACCTTGTTATAAAAAGTATTTTCCCATATGTTTTGAATATATTAAAGATAAGACCCTAAACGTTCGAAAAGATTGGCTCTGCAAGGACATCTAGCTCCCGATTTATTAGCTGATGTTCACATTTTGCAGTAATCTGAACATTGGGATATTATTTTATACTGTGGAACAAACCTAGCTTTTTGTGAGGTAGGTGTTGTCTTAAGTGCAAAGCAAACATCCTAGCCATATGTTTCTATAATTTAAATTAATTTGGTACAGTCATACTGTTAATCTTTTGTGACTTGTTGATTGGCATTTTGCAGACATATTTCTGGAAGGCTCCCAATACCATTTTCTGCAGCCTTTCTGGCAGTAGCAAAGAGCAACATTTCCACAAATTGGAATCTTGTACAGCACTGGGAAGCGAGCCAAGATTTAAATTAGACAATAACCTCTGCTCTGTATATAGCTTCTATTCTTCAGCTGTAGGCAGAGTGATTTGTTTAATACAGTCAACCCTGTAGCATATAATAGACTGATATATGAGTCACTCCTTGGCAATGTGTGTTTCTTAAATTTATATAGATTGAACAACTGGTTGGTAATGTACTTAGTTACAGTTGTACAAACAATAACTATTAGCAGGACCGTAACAGGCCTGGAAAAGCTGCACTGGGTTGGTATTTGTGAGGATCCTGAAGTATTGCTGAATTTCAGAATAATTCCCCTTTTGAGGCTAAGGGGGAATCTATTTCATAAACATGAGTGTGCTTTTTAGCAAAGTAGCAATAAAAGTTTTATGTTATAGTTCTCTGTTTCTCATTTTCTATTTGTTTAAAATTGGATCAGGGAAACTAATTTGCTTCAAAAATTAAGCTTAACATCAGTCTACATTTGGGGCAAGATAATTTGGTTGCAGGGTTTTTGTTTTTTTAAACTTTTTTTTTTTTTTTAGAAGGAACATTTGTATAAATACCTATTTTCCGTTTTTTTTTTCCCCCAGGTTAGACTGTCACTGGCTTTAACCATTTATAGGTTGAAAGAGATCTTTCTGAACAACAAAGATCTTTTCTTAAGGGAAAAAGCTTGTGCTCCAGGTTCAGTTCATATTTATTTAAAAGATTAAAATCATTAGAGCAGATCTCACTTTTTTTGTCCAAAAGAAAATTGATTTTGCTCCCCAGAAAAGTGGGATCTGAAAGAGGATATTCAGGAATACGCAAATAGAAGTGATGCAGAAATCTGTTTGTGCAGCTGAACAAAGCAATTCTGTTTTTACCGCGGAACATTTACTTAGCCTTGGGTGTGAAAATTTCTGAACAGAATTGTCACCTGTCTTTAGAAAGTACTTCTTTTGTAAGGCAAGGGGGATCGTTTTGATCTGAAATGTTTTAATGTTGTTTTTTTTTAACTTCTGCCAACTCGAGCATTTATAAAATAACGCACCCTGTAAATATTGAACAATACAAAGACATCTTTCATAACAGTTTATAGTATGCCGCGTGTGCTGAGAGGAAGCCAAGCAGTAGTTAGTGGCAAATGATATGCCAATCAAAAATTATTATTGCGAGTATAACCTGGTATAATGCAGTATCTTATCTGGAAGTGTCAACTTGATATAAGCCAAGTCTTTGTCTTTTAAAGTTAAGCTCTTGTTTGCCCTCAGTTAATTCTGTCTCCCAGAGGCTCATTTGAATTGCATAAAGGATAATCTGCTTGACAGTTTTATACATTTAAACAATCTTGATTATATGGTATTTTACATGTTTTTTAAGCTCCCAGTTACTATTTTATGTAGGCTTTTAAGTCTTGAGTTAGGAAAGAATGAAGAAAACTGATAGGTAGAATTCGATGCTCTTTTGTGAGCAGCACTTAGTAAAACTGGATCTAGCGCCTCAATTCCTCCACCCGCAGTTTCCCTGATGGTAATATTTTATCATTGTTGATGGGGTGGAGGTTGTTGTCAAAGTGGCTCATACTGAAATTCTGGTGAGAATAGAAGGAAATGCAATATTCACATTTCACTATACTGAAATAGAGATCTATAGGTAAACTTCTCCCTCCCCCACCCCCCAACCCACACCATGACTTAATTTGGACAATTTCTAGATGACTTTTGGGAATAATTTCGGGATCAAGTGCCCTCTTGCAAGAATTTACAGATTATATGTGTGTCAGCTGTATTTTGGAAGGGAATGGGTTTTTAGAACTAGTGTGGTGGTAGTTAGGAACCCAGTATCAGGCTGGCTTCAAATCCTGTGCCTACCACTTACATACATACTGTGTGACTTTGAACAAGATACTAAACCTCTCTGAGGATCAGCTTCAGTATCTGTCAACCAGTAGAGAAAATAGTACTTCCCTCATAGGGATATGGTGAAGGTGAACTGCTCTGGAATGTTAATAAGTTTAATTATTATGGCCTGTCTGTTGGATGCTTTAGAGCTAGAAAGATTCGGAAGAGCTGGCCCAGAGTGGTAACTGTAGTACTGGCTTTCCTTTCACTCGCAAGTTACTTGAAAATTTTGACGGAAAGTCTCACTGCTATTCTCCATATACTCTGAAGAAATGAATTTTGAAAAATAAGGCATCAGGGAACCGCGTTATGAGGAATCAGGAAGATCTCTTTCCAAAACCGCATTCTGAGCTCTTGGCCTCTTTGAGAAGTGTAGATTCTGCTTAAAGGTAATGGATTTCTTTAAATCTCTGCATCAGTTACGGACAACGATCCCCCGAGGTCAGCATCAGTATTATCCCCATGCTGTTTGTGGAGAAACTGGAGCTTCCAGAACGTAAGGAACTAGTAATCGGCTTACCTAACCCCAACTAGTATGTGGCATTTGAACCCCTATCTCTTGAATTCCAACCCTTTTCAACCTCAGCAGGCAGTATTCCTTCTTTTAGGTTAGGAGAGTAACTTCTTCATGGAAGATCTATTAACCTCCCTTAACTGTAGGTTGCTGAGGAGGGTGTTGTCGTAAATGAGCTAATTAAGCCCTACTGGCCATTTGAAATAAACTCTTGTACCTACTGGTATATGACACAAGTTTGTCATAGGGAAGCATGCAAAGAAACAAACAAAATCCTCCTCTCTCCTTTGGTATCATGTAATCAGGTTGGCAAAATCACTTTGTATCTGACAGAAGAGTGCTGAATAAATATTGATTGATTGAGTGATTGAAAGCTGTGTACATTTTAAGAATGATGTAACCAAATGCAAGTGAATGTAATGTAAACAACATATAAGTGTTGACAGGATGATTCTGAGGGTAACATTATTGAGGAGAGGGCTTTGATTTAGAGTATTGAAGGACAAGAAGGACACAGATGGATTGAAGAAATGTAGACCCATTGAGATGGCCCCAAAGATAACGGGAAGGAGAAATGAGTAAATAAGAGCAATGAGGATAGGCTAACAGCTGTAACAAATAGACCCAAAACGTATGAGGAGATAAACAGAAGTGTCTTCCTTGTTCACCCGTAGAATTCAGGGTTGTTCAGGCTTGGTGGGGGATGAGGAACCTGGCTGATGGAGGCTCTGCCATCCTCTGGAATGTGAGCATGCGGCTGGGGTAGGAGGGCAGGAGATGTGGAAAACTGCTTTGGCCTAGAAGTGATATGCGTCCTTTCTGCTCATACTGCATTGGTGAGAGTTATTTGCATGGCTTCCCCAAAATACAAGGAGTTGGAAGCAGCCAGTATTTCTCTATCATGGGAAGAAGAGCGTGCCTTTTAGAAAATAATCAACTGTAGCTGCCTCAAATGACAAGCAGATTTGTTTGCCAGTATTCCAGGATTCTTTTGGGAGTTGGAAGAAGAGATTATAAAGTTATTCTTAAAATCATGGGTGGAAGGGTGGTAGGGGACTTCTGGATTATCATTCAGAAAATATCTGCCCTCCTAAGATAGAATCCAAGCCTTTCAGTGTTGGTGGAAATAAATGTTTGAAGAGGATGGACCCGCAGGGAGCATCACAAACACTGAAAAAGCACCTGCAGTATTGACATTGAATCTGAGGACTGTGGCAGTGACTGAAGAGCTGTCCTGGTAATTATGTGCTTAAATGGATGGGAATTTGGGAAATAATTACCATCTTTCTTCCAGATAGAGGGGAGAGGCTTTATGGAAAAGGTAGGATTTTCAGAGGTAGAGGCAAAGACACTGAACATTTGGATGAGAAGGCACATT
>PVKH010040420.1:0-11065 GCA_004027955.1 Chaetophractus vellerosus | reverse complement strand
AAGATATGCTAGTTTTCTTTTTTAATATTATATATATATATTTTAGGATACATTGATTACAAAAATGTTACACAGAAATTTTAGTAGTACCCATATGCCACCCTCCCACACCTCCCACAACCTCCCACATATATATCCTTCATCAGTGTGGCACAACACCTGTGATAGATATACACATTTTGAGGCTTTGCCATCAAGCATGGATCACAGTTCAGACTGTAGACCACCCTCTGTCCCATACAGTTCTGCATGATACATGATGATATAAAATGGCCTATATCCTCCCAGGAAGAGGAGAAAGGTGGAAAGTGAAAGAAGCTTTATTGATTCCTGGGGCAACACAGGCAGCTTTCCCTCTTCCAGGAGAAGGGTTGCAGCCATGTGTATTAATCCAAGCAGTGCAGGCCATGAAAATCTGTAGTTGCCTGGAGAGACTGATGAAGCCTCATGCCCCTTCCTCCCCTGCCTAGGCAGGGATGAAGCTATAGGTATGGACAGCAAACTAAGCTGTGCAGGTCAAAACTGATCACAATTGACCAGGTAGGCTAACATATTTCTGGACCCCTCCTCCCGTGTTAGGGGTGGGGATGCACCCTCCAGAATCCCCAACAATCTAATCCATGTGGACCAGAAGTGCCTTCAGCTGCCCTGAGAGGCTGAGTGAGTACTATCTCTTCTTCTCTTTAAAGGTTGTGGATGGAAACACAGGCACCCAACAAACTATTCTGTATGGACTGAAAGCAGCTGAAGTTGCCCAGAGAGGCTGAGGAAATACAGCTTCTCTCTTATCACTTTGGGGGGAGCAGTAATTGAGCTACAGGTGTCTGCATATCCAGTCTGTGCAAGGTGTCACCTGCAGTTGCCCAGTGAGGCTGAAGAGCCACCAGTCCCCTTCTATCCTATAAGGGGAAGGAATAGAATCAAAGGTGCTCAACAAACCAGTCTACGTAGACTGAAAATAACTGCAGGTGCTCAGAGATCCTGAGGAAACACAGCTCCCTTCCTATCCTATTGATAGGCAGGGATGGGGCTACAAGTGTCCAAGTGTCCAGGCTGTGTGGGCTGAAAGTGCCTGCAGTTGGCAGAAGAGGCTGGTGCAGTAGTCCCCGGCTTCTTTCTTGCCAAAGGTAGGGATAGGGCCTAGCCTAGGCCTGAAATCTGGTCTGGGTGGAAAGAAGCCAGTCCCTACCATCACTGTGATTTTCAATCAGTCCTGCCTCCTCTCAAGCAGGGTGCAGAGTTAAAATGGCAGCTGCTGGCCTCTTTCCGACTTGTACAGGTTCAAACTTTAGCTGTTCTTAGGATTATACTTTAGCCAGAATTTACTATTCAGTAGCTGAAGTCAGTGCCCAACTGTCTCTTCCTTCTCCATTTTTGGGAAATGGATCTTTTAACTCCAGTCATGGAATAGCTCCTGAAGCAGCCTGTCCCACCAGTTGAGGAATGGGCACCAGTCTTCCCTGCATGGAGTGCTTTACTCACAAGTCTTCACAGTAGATGGCAATCTCCTCTCTCCATTCTCTCAAGGATATTTCAGGATGCTTTTCCAGTCTCCTGGGCCCTCCAAACAAGTGCTTTGGATAGCTCTGGATTATTACTAACTTCCCTGTAGGACACGCTGACTCTTGGAACTCTTTACTCTGTCACCATTTTTGAGAATCATTTTTGAAAGATTGAAAATTTAATTTGTCTTTGAGTCAGACAGTGAGTGATTCAAGTAAGCATGTAGGCTGTAGGTCTCCAGCTAAGAATATTTTCTTGTAAAAAGATATACATGGAAACAGTTCTGTTTATATGTAATTTTTTAAAAAGTAATTTTGGCTCACACTATGGAACTGTTATTAAAATCTTGTTCATCCCATACCAATTTAATGCAATCAGATCCTGAAATCCACTCTCAGATATGACCGTTATGCAAATGAGGAATACCTCTTATATTTTGTAACAATGCTGATATTCAAATTACTATTTAAGGATATACTGAAATTTGATTTAAAAATTATAGCCTAGTTTAAACAAAACAAATAGTAGTATCTTAATAGAATACTCATATATACTTAAAAAGTCCCTCACCCAAAGCCAGGACTTTTGACTGAATGTTTTGAAGAGTTGATAGTTCAGATTTCAGGACTTGGAAATGCTTTTAAATTATTCATTAAGGATATTGCTGCTTAAACTCTAAATTTCTAGGACTGTATCAGTAATACAATTTAGGATATTTCTTAGTTATCATACCGAAGAAATTTCCTTATATGTAAAGCTTATAATATTTCTTAACTACGAAGATTTCATCATTGATTAAAGTATCATTTGTTCCTTTGATAAAACATATATTAACATAATAAAACGTAAAAACCTGAGCATATTACCAATACAAGACTGATAAGAGTTCTTCCATTGCTAGGATAACAAGTCTATAGTAGAATAATAATAAGTCTACTTTAGTCTATTGTTCATTTCCTAATCTTGAGGATTTGGGGATGGTGATGCCCACTGTGTTTCTAATTAAGAGGAAGCTTAAATCTCATCGGGCAGATGGATGGGACTATCTTGCTTGCAGTTGCATACACTCTCTGTTCCTTAGGATGGGCGTTGTCCATCATTATGTCCTTGTTAGTTGTCCTGGGTGAGTCCAGTGAATTGGAGAGTAAGTGTTGCAACTCTGCTGAAATTCAGGGCTCAACTAGCACATGAACAAATCAAAATTTTCAGTCTCTGGAACATATATTTATCAAGTATAGTGCTAATTATAGGTTCAAATAAAAGGGGCAGAAAAGCCATGTGTAAAGAACCTGTAAATGATTCTAACTCTGTTACACTGGGGAGCATAAATTCTAAAATGAGGCCCACTGACAAGGTTTTGAATTCTTAAGCTCTCTACCCTGCTTATAGTTTCTGGATGTCTCTAGAGCTTTCAGGAGCCTTGCTATTTAAGGAACTGTTTACTGTAGCAGTCAAGGAGATCCTGTTAAGACTTACATAAGCCAAACCTCTGGAATGATCTCTAGACTCACTTTGAAATATCTTAGCGAAGAACTAAGATAAGATTATCTTAGGATAAGAATTCTTATCATTGAAGTACAGGCAATGACCACCAAAGGTTCTGAGGGATGGGAGAGGAAAGAATAGGTGTAATATGGGGGCATTTCTGGGACATTGGAGTTGTCCTGCATGACACTGTAATGATGGATACAGGCCATTGCATATTTTGTCATAACTTACAAAATTGTGCAGGACAGAGTATAAACTAATGTAAACTGTAATCCATGATTAGTAACAATGCTTCAATATGTGTTCATCAATTGTAACAAATGTACCACACTAATGAGGGATGCTGTTGATGTGGGAAAGTGTGGGAGGGGGAGAGAGTGGGACATATGGTAATCCCTTATTTTTTTTATGTAACATTTATGTAATCTAAAGCTTTTTAAAAAAAAATTAATAAAAAATAAAAAAAAATTTAAAGACTAAGTTATTTCTCTTGAGGATCTGACAGTCTATCAGAGTGATGCCAATGAAAATTAAGGTGTCAGAAAATGTTATAGGAGCAGGATAGGATTTAGGATTAAGCAGTAGCCCAAAAGAAAGTGTGGTCCATCCTACTAGGATTGGGAGCTAGAGTTTTAAAAAGATGATAAGTGGATGCCAATCCTTCAGATAGGATTAAGTGGATTTAAATACATTTAATGGCAGAAATTCACTCTCTTAGAGAACTTTGTTACATATTCTTTCTCTTAAATCATTTAAGACTTCCTTTTCCTGACTCATTCCAAGATAACTTTATCTCTTTTTCTCTTAGAAATGGAGCACAATGGAAAAAAAAAAAAAAGTTCTACGTGCATTTACCATAAAATGTACCAGTTTATCTACTTATGAATCTATGTTCCTTGTCTTCCTTTCAATCACAACTGATCAACTGTTCATTCTTCTCTCTCAGGCAAAAATACCCATTTGTACTTTGCATTCTTTCTTTTGTATCCTTCACTTCTCAACTCCTCAAGACCATCATATCAGGAAATGACATCTCTTTCCACTTTAACAACATTATGTTTTCTTTCTATTGAATCATTTTCTTATATATATAGATATATTAAATATATGTACGAACATATACATATATACTTCAAACATCTCAATTTCAAAAACCCTCCTTAATTCTGAACCCTTTCCAACTAATATAAATGTTAGTGGTTCCTCACTTAAAGGACACTATTTGAATTTGAATTGCTTAGATACTCTAATTTCCTCCTCCCTTTGTGCTTTAAACACACTCCTGTTATGAGCCAATCTCCATGACTCCACTGAAACAGCTCTTAGGAGGCTCACAAATAGACCCCGGATGTCAAATCCAATGGAATATTTGAAGATCTCATCTTTCTGACCATCAGCAGAATATGATAAAGCTGCTCATTTTCTTGGTGACCTTATCCAGTCTCTTGACTTTTAAAAATCATCTATATGTTTATAACCTGCCAATTTATATCCCCAGTCCTTAACTCTAAACAAATATACTCCAGTTACTTGCACTTGTCTGTGCAGGAGGCACTTCATACTTATCATTTCCAAAATTGAGTGCTTAATAACTCCTCCTTTGAACCTATATTTTCTTCAGGATTCCAAGCTCAATGCAAAAGTTACCTCCATTCTTCTACTTGCTTAAACCAAAATCCATGGAATATTCTCTGGGTCTTCTCCATCAAAAACATATCTTATATATTACGAAATACTTTTGGTGGCTCCACTGAAGTGTACCACTTCCACTGTGGCCATACTTGTCTATATCATCAGCTTTGTTCCAGCAAAAATCATTTAACATCATGTTACTCAAAATTCTCCAGTGCTTTCTGTAAAGTATTCTAAAATCCAAAGTCATTTGCTAGTCCAGGGTATACATGATTTAAGTCACTATAATATCTGAACCTCATCTCTCATCTCTTTTCCTCTGTCTCATTCTCATTTTGCTATATTGGGTTTTTTTTTTTTTGTCATTCTAAGCTCATGCCAAGAAAGCTACTGCCTCAGAAATTTTGCATTTGTTCTTTCCGCATGGGAATTATTCTCCAGGAGGTTTCAATCACTTTTTCTTAAATTCCTTCAAGTATTTGTTCAAATGTTACCACAGCAGAGAGGCCTTACCTAATCTCCTTATATAAAGTAATATATACCCACATAAGAACATTTATCTTGCTTAACCTTTATTTTTTTTCATACGACATATCAATCCCCTTTTACACTATGTCATTTTCTATATATTTGATTTTGTCTATCATCACTAGAATATTAGCTCCTTTCGCTAGAATACAAGGACAGTGAAGTTGCAAGTTTTACTTATTCTAGCATTAAGAATTTATTAATTTGACTGTTGTTTTTCCAACAATAGCAGGGAGCCATGTAAAATGGTTGCTTCCCACTAAAGTGAGAGGCATACATTAGATGAAAGAAAGACTGGAACAAGTCCAGCCTGGTGAGCAAAAGTGCATTTAATACGGAGCTTATGTGGGGAAGCTCTTCACATAGTGGTAAATTTGAGACTGGTTATGGCCTAAATCCTAATCCATGGTGGCGGGCAGAGAGCATGGTGCTTCTGAGGCTTAAGTCCATACTTGCCACAAAGCAAAAGGGGTCTTTTATACTGCATGTCTACATGGGGATGGGGATGGGGATGGCACGTGAAGGGGAAGCATAATTAAAAAGTACAGTGCTCAGGAAGATAACCAAGCAATGGACTTTCACAATGTTTCCTAGGAGGTCAGAAGTTATACTTTCATACTAACTACAAAAAACAAGCATTTACAATGCTCGTCAATAGGGCTGAAGTCACATCTATACAGTAATTATATAAGGAATCCATTGATATGAAGATGGTCAAGCAGTTCACAGAGTAAATTATTCTTAGTTTCCTGGGAGGAGTCTAAGCAAACTTTATCAGTCACAAGCCCAGAAACAGTTATTTCCCAAGGCTTGCTGTATAACTATTAAGAAATGAAATGCTGACTAAAAGGGGAAAGAACTGGAAGGGTTGTGGTAAAAATGCAAAACCATATATGCTACAGTTGGATAAACAAATTATTGACTAACTGGATAAATGAATGAAAGGAAAAATGTGAATAAAATCTCAGAGGTTATGGAAAAACCAAGTGTGTTAAGAAAGTATGCAAGCATCAAAATATGCTTCATAATATAGTCAGAATTTGTTTGTATTGGGAAAGATTAGCACATCTTGTTATATAATTCTAGATAATTATTATTTCTCCAGCTTCTTCTATAAAACCTCAAAAATGTTAGCATTCACTTTCATTCTGGGTTGCCGTATATAAATGAATATTCACAAAAGTGGATGAAGAAGAGGAGATGCCTTTGACCAGAAAGATCAATCCTGCAATTATTACACAGAAAAATAAGTGCTATAATTGTAGAACAGAGATTTTAAATGATAATTAGCAGAGACATTCAACATGGTCTATATCCTAGGTTTTGCAGATTTAACCATTAGTTACATTAAACACTTGCTTAAAGTACCACCAAGGCAAGAATATCAGTTAAAAATGAATGCATTCCATTTTTTGATGCCTGAAAAAAGATTCAAAGAATAACTTTTAAAATGCCTCTACTGTCTTGCTTTTCCTAGTGGAACAGAGCACAAGAGGATTTAACCACATTTTATTCTAAGGATAAGCCTACATCTTTAATTATATTACTACGCAGGAAGTGCTAGAGTCTTTTGTTTAATGCTTATCACAATGCTTGTCTAAAAACTGGGAAAAGCAATACTGAATGCTGATGGGTTGAGCCATCTGCCTATGTAGATCTCAGATTCTGTTGTACCATTTAAATCTACACGTTGCGAGCAGTAAAACATAAAAGCTTAAGTGCTATTATTCCAATTCTTACTTCCCAGGCTCTAGTGGCTTCTTTGATCTTGCCCAGTAACTAGGTTGGGATGCTTTAGAGTGAGGTAACCAGAAGTTTACTAAATGGGGAAGATTTTCCTGAGGAGGTGATCATCTTCTTGGCATTTTGCCAAGGGACCTTTTTTTTTTAAGGAAGTACAAGGATTGAACCCAAGACTTCAAACATGGGAAGCAGGAGCTCAACTTCTCTCCCTGCTTTTTCTGAAATTCTAATATTATTAGTGGACTCCTGAGAAAAATATAGAATGTGCTCCAAGGGCCGTAGTGATGAACCAAAAGTAAGCGATAAAGAAATCACACTACACTTTGTATTGCTCTTAGTATTATAAGAAATGAGATGGAGATAGAATAGGCGGAAAAAGACAATAAGTGGCAGAAGCAAAATCTTCAAAGAGCAAACTAAAACAGTGAAAACATAGAGAAAAAGACATAGTGAGCTTATACATTTTCTCAGTCAGCAGTGCAAAGACTTAATGGAATTAATCATATTTAGATTTTGGATCATTGCAGAGAGAGGAATTACAATGAGAGCCCTCTGAAAGCACAGAAAAAGAGGCAGAAGTCAAGAGATGAACAGAAGAGCACTTTGACTGAAGATGGATCAGAAAGAAGTAAGAGAGGAAAGAGATTTCTAAAAAGCCATCCCTAAGTAGAGAGTCTTACAAACTCCCTATTGAATAGGTTGAGCTAAAGCTGAATGGCTGCATTTTTAGTATACTGCTTCATAGGCATTTTTTTTAAGATTTTTTTTTTATTTATTACATATTTCCCCCCTTTCTGCTTGTTCTTGCTGTGTTCATTTTTGCGTTCTTCCGTGTCTGCTCGTCTTCCCCCGCCCGTCGCGGTGACCCGCCGAGTCAGCTCACCGCTGGTGCTTGCGGCGGCTTGCCCTGTCTGCGGCGGCTTGTTCATAAGCATTTTTTACAGGTGCAAAATGTATAATGTATACTATAATTACTTAATAAATCTAAATATAAGTTTAATCATAAGCTAAGTTCTTGTAAACATATTTTTGGTTAAATCATACTATATGATTTGCTTGGCTTAAAATAGGAACAAAGTCAATGGAGTTCAGATTAGATGATCTGTCCAATCTTAATATTATCATTTTTTTTACCCACAGTTGTCATAGAATAAGCTTTTTACGATGAATAACAAGTTAGTTTTGGGTTATGAAAAATATTTGGACTAATTTTTTGATTAATTAGGTTGATATGTATTTATGCTATTTGCTTTGTAACACAAATTATGATTTTTAAACAATTAATTTGATGTGCACATATTGTCAGGCTGGCACCTGGAAAGACAAGTGTTGATTTTTATTATAAACATGATTCTTGTGTTTGCTGCACAGTAATTGTGACAGTGTTAGTTGATATATCATATAGCCATAAGAATCCAGAAAAAGAAAAACAATCCCAGATGATCTTCTCAAAGAAATGTTACAGATTCTCACAAAGTTTTTTTTTTTGCCATTGCCTTAAATATTATTATGGAAAATAGTTTCTGGACTTATGCAAAGAATATTAATTTACATGAGATCGAAAATGATGCTGTTATGATAACCTATGCTGAACTTACACCTGCTTTGGGAAAAATATTTCTTTCAGCTAGACTTGAAGAATTCCTTTGCCTTATTAAATGACTAAATCAGGGATCTTTAGTTCAATATATAAATATAAGATTCTGTGACCCTCAAGAGGTTCTATCTGAAATTCAATAGGCCAATCATTTCAGCATGGGCCCCTGATAAACACTCCACCTGGGGAAAAAATGCATTCATTTTAGTCACACCTAAGAAAAATATGACTCTGGCTTTTAGTGATCAGAGATAAGCATATATCTCTTAGGTGCTGGCAAACAAGCTCACCTATGTCATAACTGCTAGATATATTCCTTCCTTGCCAGTATGGTGTTGCATCAAAATTGAAGTAAGTTTTTACACAATCGACCAAATATCCATCCAGCTTGACATGTAAGCTATTTCAAAGAATCATTCTCCACAAATATACCATCCCACCATTTCCCACGTAAAACTCAGGCAGCAACAGAAATCATTAAGTAGAAACCCTCTCAAATTCTTGTTAGAAATTCAGCAAAATTACTTGCATTATGTAATTTGTAATTAATTTGTTTAATTCTCCTCCTACCTAAGGACACACCTCCAAATATACTCTGAGTTCTATTGACTTTGGTCTTCTCAGGATTCTCTTCCATCTCAGTTCTTTTCTAACTCTTAGCTTCTATAATTGTACTCACTTTTCTCATTATCTTTTAAACATACTCTTTTCATCTAGGATGTTAAAAGTGAAATTCTGCCAGAGGGACCATGATATAAACAATGCTGTATCACACTCTGCAGTATCAGTATCAAATACAAATTGTCAAAGTTGGAGTAGAACTTCTGCCATGTGTCTAGGCTATCTCATCCAGAGACCTCTGACTTAAATTGAAAAATGGTTTGGTAGAATGGGTTTTATTTTTGAGAAATATTAAGAGTGTTTTATGGAAGTTCTCATCAACAATCTTCCTTACAAAAGCAAGATAAAAAAAAAATATTATCTTTTAAAATGCAGGTCTAGAGAGAAAGGCTTTCATGGGACCAGAGGAAGAGCTTGAGAACTTTCACTGAGGTATGGCAAACTAAGTAGTCTGGAACATGTCAGAGAATAGCTATTATTATGGCTATTAATTCACCACAATCATATCTCCTTCTTCCTGGAATAATATCTAGGTCATATTTCCCAATTTCCCTTACATGTGACCAACTCTGCATTCTGAAATAAAGTTAAATATAATGATTCCAAACATGTCGAAAAGACCTTCTATTCAGTTCTGTACACACCACACTCTCTCTTTCCTCTGTCTGCCAGCCAGAGTCAAAGGATCCAATTTTACAGGATAGTGGAACAGCAATATGGAAGGACCAAGCTGAGTTCTTGAATTGCTGTGTGGAAAACTACCTTCAGTATACACCCTTTGAACTGTTAGATGAGCACAAAATCGTCAGTTCTATTGTCTTGAGCGATTGGGAATTGATGTTTGTTTCTTTCTTATTTACTAAAAGAATGCACTTACTGCCTAAAAAGTTTGGGGAGGGCATAAGAATTATATTAATGAGATACTATGAAAGAGCTGTAAAGGAGAAAAATATTGCTACATCTGGAAGGTAAATAATTATCCAAAAAAGTTCCCAGAGTATGTGTGTGCTTTTTACATAAAACAGATATAATCTACATAGAAGAGAGAGCTGAGCTATTTTATAGCAATAACATTTCATGTGGTAGTTTTTACTTTTTTAGGGTTCGTTTTCCACTGTTTTTAGTATAAAATACAGTAATGGTAAGGTGGAGGTTGGAGAAGGAGGTTGAAATCTCCATTACAAGGCAGGATGACAAATAGCAGGGCCCTAGCTAGACTTTAAGGAATTGATTCTATTCTGGAGGAAAAGCTCCACAAATTAAGTTTCATACTTACAAAATGGTCACTCTTAATTCAGGAGTGAGGCATTCGCTTCTATTAAGTTTAAATTTGGAGAGGAAAAGCACTCATTGAATTAACATGATGTGTTGGGTTTCTTATGAGATTCCTAAGTCCACCTACTATTTTATGTTTTGATACAGTTAATAGCTGTGATAAATAAATTACCGTAGCTCACGCTCAGGTGTGCTCTTGAGCTTCAGAAAGTCCATCAGTCATGGAACTGGCTGTTCAATGCTAAATCTGTTGCTTGCAGAGGCCTCAGAGCTCTGGGTTTGCCAAGTAGAGTCCTCACCCTTTATACTCTTCCTACATACAAGACATGTGTCATGCAGTTCTAACCATGGCACAATACAACCACTGTGAGGAAGTGATTGCAGGGTGACTGCCGGACTTCCTCTTCAACTGTGCAATCTTCTTTGCATACTGGCCACTCAAACCCAAATCAACTTGTTCCCCAGTTAGTCACTTTGGGAAGAGATGAGATCTTTTCTTCCTCAGCTGGGGGAGTCCCTGTGTTTTCCAGTTGTGCCAAAAGTTGGGTAACAATGGCATCAAGTCCTGTCTAACCCCAGGCATAGTCCCCAGGGTTAGCTCTATTATCTTGGCTCAGTGGAAGACTATTAGGAATAGTCTGAAATATTGGGGGGAAAAAATCTGCTGATTTGTTACTG
>PVKH010040419.1:0-11047 GCA_004027955.1 Chaetophractus vellerosus | reverse complement strand
GATAGTCATTACATACTGATAAAGGGAACAATTCAACAAGAAGATGTAACAATTATAAATATATATGCATTTAACAGCAGAGCCCCAAAATATATGCAGCAAATCTGAAGGGAGAAATTTATGATTCTACATTAATAGCAGGAGACTTGAATACACCACTCTCAATAACGGATAGAACATCTACTCTGAAGATCAATAAGAAATTACAAGACTTGACTGATACTCTAAACCAACTAGACCTAACAAACAAATAGAACACTTCACCCTATACCCTCAAAGACATCATGCTGAGTAAAATAAGTCAGACACAAAGGGACAAATATTGCATGATCTCACTGATATGAAATAATTAGAATAAGCAAACTCAGAGTCAGATATTAGAATACAGGTTACAGGAGGCTGAGGTGAGGGTAGAGATAAGGAATTAATACTTAAATTGTACAGAGTTTCTCTTTGGGGTGATGGAAAAGTTTTGGTAATGGATGGTGGTGATGGTAGCACAACATTGTGAACGCAATTAACAGCACTGAATTGTATATTTGCATGTGGGTTAGAAGGGAAAATTTTATTTTGTAATATGTTACAAGAATAAAAAGTAAAAAAAAAAAGAAAGAAAAAAAGCAACTAGTCATACAACACAAACAGTGGCCCCTAAAGTAAACCATGGACTATAGTTAACAATACAATTATAAAAATGTTCTTTCATTAATTGCAACAAATGTACTACACTAATGCAATGTGTTAATAATAGGGTGGTATATGGGAACTCTGTATTTTATGCATCATTTTTTAGTAAACCTACAACTTCTCTAATTTAAAAAAAATTCATCCCTCCTTTATCTAAAGCACTAAATATTACTCAGAGTCCATTCTTATTTACACCTTGACAGTGGACATTAACACCTGCCAGTGTCAGAAACTGACAAAGATTGTTTCTGAATTATAGTGATAAGCCTTCAATTTGTTTCTCCTTATTGTCCCTCACCCAGAGCCAAATGAACCCCCAATATGTCGGCTAAGTGCAGCCTGTGCACCAGGCCTATCCCTAGGAACATTAGGATTTTTAGATGCTTAACCAACTCTCTGACACTCAGCAGTAAGTCACAGTTGCTGTGTGTCTGGCCCTGACCCAGTTCCCTCTCACATCTGAGCTTTTTCAGATTTCTCATGATTCAAATTCTGGGTACCTGACTTATTATCTTTCTTGAAAAACTGCCCATTTTCCCATTTTCCCATTTCCTCAAACCTTCTAGCTTGCTCTTACCAAGGACTCCCAGCCGGGAGACAAGGACCCTTCGATCTGCTTATACTAACTAAATGACCATAACTTTCCTGAATGTCCAATCACAGGTGGGGATTTCATGTGCTGACTGTCTGCAGATTCATTTCTGTCTACTCTCTAGAGGGATTAACTCCTCGCATTACTTCTCTCCCACTAGCACCTACCCCACCCCAAGGGTCAATCTGGTCCAGGTTCCAGCCCCTTCTGGTCTGCCCCAATGTACAGACCTGTCATAATAAAATATTATGCCTTTAAAGTCAGAAACTACCGTCCAAAACAAAATTCCCCCCTAAATAAAAGGATATTTCAACAAAAACTAGATGAGAAAGTAAATATTCAGACCAAGTTACTAAATGAGGAGACCTCCATCAGACTGATTTCAGATTCCTTTTTATCTCTTATCACCTCTTTTTATTATCCCATCTTGAATTCATGAAATATCTTTTAATAGATCCTCTGTGTCATCAGGTAGCACAATATAGGCTAGAAAAAGGTAAAAAGAACAAGTGAATAAGAAGTATGAGGGGAACCGGCTGTAGCTCAATTGGTAGGGCTCCGGTTTACCACATGGGAGGCCCCGGGTTCGGTTCCCAGGGGCTCCTCGAGCAGGCAGACTGCCTCAAGAAGGCAAACCGCCGCGAGCAGGGCAAGCCACCGCACGGTGAGCTGACTCAGCAGGTTGCCGCAGCAGGAGAGACAAGCAGACACAGAAGAACGCAAAAAATGAACACAGCAAGAACAAGCAGAAAGGGGGGGGGGGATATATAATAAATAAAAAATAAATCTTTAAAAAAAAAAGTATGATATCTGGTACGTTGGAAACAGCAATGGATTTGAAGTCGGACACTATGCTTAAATTCCATTTCTGCCTCTTATTATCTCTATTAGCTTGTACAAATTATTTAAATTCTCTAAGCCTGCTTTCCAAGAAAGTAAGCTCTGGAGTCAAATTGCCCAAGCTCAAATTCAATATCTACCATTTACTAGATATGTGGCTGTGCACAAACTATTTAACCTCACTGTGCCTCAGATACCCCATCTGTACAATGAACTATAATTAATAGTACTTTCTCCAAAGGATTTTTCCTAGCATTCAATGATTTAATACACATAAAGCACTTAGCACACAGTAAGAACTCAATAATTGTTAGCTTCTATACCACTACTGCTATAACTCTACTACTCTTGTTACTATCTGTAAAACAATTAATGTCACTTATAGAAATATAAAAAGAATAAAAGAGAATGTAGGGAAGCAGATATGTCTCAAGTGACTGAACTCCCGCCTACCATATGGGAGGTCCGTGGTTCGGTTCCAGGTATCTCCTAAAGAAGCCAGTGAGCTGGTGTGGCAGGCAGGCACAGCAAGCTGACACAAGATGACACAATAAGAGACAAATGAAGAAAAACATGAGAGACACAACAAAGCAGAGAGCAGAGGTTCCCAGTGCCTCCTAAAGCTGGCACAATGGGCAGGCATGGCAAGTTGACGGAACAAGAGACACAAGAAGAAAAAACATAATAAGAGACACAACAAAGCAGGGAATAGAGGTGGCTCGAGTGATTAGGCACCTCCCTCCCACATCAGAGGTCCCAGGTTCAGTTTCCAGTGCCTCCTAAAGAAAAAAGGAAGACAACAGACACAGCAAGTACAAACACGAGGGGGTGGGGAGAAATATATAAATAAAATAATAAATCTTAAAAAAAAAAAAAAAGAATGTACGTGAAAACTCTCAGCACATTGCCTTGCACATAAAAGGCACTCAATAAATGTTGAATCTAAAATAAATAAGAGAGAGAGATAGGGATACCCAAAGAAATAATGGACCAGAGATGGGCATGTTAACCAAAAGGTATGTGTCTCAGAGTACCTAATACTCAATTACAGTAAGAAAGGCTAAAGTCATGGTGAGGAATGCCACATGTCCTCCCAGGGGAACTTTGGCTCACTGCAGCTGCATCAGAATCTCAGGTATGTGCAATAAGGGACACATGATCTAGTCAAGCCCTGCTCACGCCACCTCTTTGACCGGCCAGTTGGGCTGGATGCCTTAGGTAAGAGCAGCTCTTCACACCTCTTAAAAGGTACCACCCACTTTCCATGTTTGGAAAGAACACCTCTGTAGAGTATCATCTACAAGCGAGTCATGAGGCCTGTGACTCACTTCCATGTCCTGACATTCTCAGCTCCATTTTCTGCATTGTATTACTGGCAGAAATAGAATCCAGAGCTAAGTTGTACAGCCAGGCTTAATTCAATCTTATTTGCACACAGTACTTTTAAATGTACAAAACACTTGTATATATATTTTATCCTGTGCAATAGGCAAGGATTATTACCCACATTACATAGATGAGGAAACCAAGTCTCAGCCAGGGAGATTAAGTTACTTATTGGTTCTCATATGGGATGATTCTGCCCTCTAGGGGACATTTGGCAATGTCCGGAGACATTTTTGGATGTCACAACTTAGGCGTGGAGGGAATGCTACTGACATCTAATGAGTAAAGGCCAGGTATGCTGCTAAACAACCTACAACACTTAGGACCTTTAACATCGATATAATACCAAGCCCACACCACATACAACAAAGAAGATCTGGTCCTAACTGTCAATAGTGCTAAGGTTGATAAATCTTTTTATAGAGTAAAAATGAGGAGGATTATTCACAATTGCTAAAAGATGGAAACAACCTAAGTGTCCATCAACCAATGAATGGATAAACAAGATGTGGTATATTCATTCGAAGTAATATTATTCAGCTGTAAGAAGAAATCAATTGGGGAAGCACATGACAACATGGAGGAATCTTGAGGATTTTATGTTGAGTGAAATAATCCAGACACAAGTGTATTGTATGGTCTCAGTGACATAAACTAAATACAATAAGTAGACTTATGGAGTTGGACTATGAAATGTAGGTTGGTGAGAGATGGAATGTGGGATGTGAAGGGGGAGACAATGCTGGATGTTTATAGAATGTTTAATAAGGTCAATTGTAAATATGTGGTAATGGATGAACTTGATGGTAATACATTATAATGAATGTAACAAACACTATTTATTTATGGATGTGATTGTGGCTGAATGAGTAGTCTAGGGAGATTAATGTTAGTTGGAGGATAATATAGGGAATGCATAACAATGATTTTGGCAGTAGATGAGGATTGTGGTTAATAATATAAATACAGGAAGTTCTACTACAAGAAGCTAAGAATGTGGTGCTACATGGGAAAATATATAACTAATGCAGTTTATAGACTACAGTTAACAACTATATTGTAATGGTATTGTAGCAAAAGCAAAGTTTGGTATTATATTAATGCTAAAGGTTAAAAAATAGAATATGGGGTTTGATTTTGTGAGATATGAACATGATTAAGCATTTTTTTCTCTTCATTTTTTTCATTAATAAGGAGACCTTGACTATGTCATTTAACTAATCTATGTTCATCTGTGTATCTTTCTAAACACCAGAGGAACAATTAGTAGCTGGAATTAGATGACATAAAAGGGCCTGGACAGAACTTTTTAGGAGTAATGCTTCCATAACTTGTTGAGCTGCCTTCTTCTGGTTTTTTGTTGTTTTTTTTTTTTTCATTTATTTATTTCAAATTCAACAACAAAAACAAAAAAAAATTTTTTTTTTTTAATGGAGAAGAGAGAGGATGAGAGAAAGATGTGGTACTTTTTCTATTTATTCTATGGTACTAAAAGGTCCAAGGAAGCCTAGAGATAGATGAGGTCAGTGCCTTATTTAAATACATAGCCAAAGATTAAACAGAAAAGACCTAGAGAGGAACAATTTTGTTGGGGAAGAGTAGCTCCACAAAAGGTCCTGTGTTAGCCAGGGCTAAACTACTTAACCCTTGTTTCTGCTCAACCTAAGGGGGATTCTTGGTTGTTTATTTAAGGGACGATTACCTTGCAAATGAGCAAGAAATGGGTAATAGAGGGGGAAACCCATGTGGGAGGGAGAAAAAAGACCTGTGGGAAAGCAAGATCATCCTGGGAATTCTTTCTGGTGGGCATGAAATTGCTCATCTTTCACATGATTCTAAGAAAAGCCGGCAATCTCTTCCATACACAATCACAGTATTGTAGTCAACTTTATAATTGTAAAATATAATCTCATAAAGAGACAACTTCCCCATTTTCTTTAAAATTATAAATTATAATTGTTAGAAAGCAATTTACTTTCAAGCCTTCAACTTTCATTAAGTAAATTATTTATATTTTCTTAATAGTTGTACATCCAGAACTGGGGTACAGTCATGCTTGTCTTTGAATGCAGTAATGGCAAATGAATATAGGCAACATTAATGAGATTAATAATCTATTAATAATCATGCTAGAAATTGCAGTTGAGCATTTTGGTTAAAATAGTCAACAAATGCAAAAGATAAGCAGAGTCTGCTCTTAAACAAGAGTTACATCCAGTGTGTCAAATATTGCTGGATTTTTCAAACAAGGAAGAACTAACGGAAGTGTTATTCCCAAATGAGGAATTTTAGAGCATTCTAGGCAAAGATACATATTGCATGCAAGTGATACGACACTTTAATTAGATTCAACCAGCAGACTGTATTACACTGCGACTCGGAACAATAGTTCTGAGCCAAGATTACAATAAATTTCAAAATCTATAATGTGTGAAATTAAATTCCACAATAATGCATAAAAGTCCTAATTTGAATCAATTTTCAACTTGCAAATACATGAAAAACTAGAAAATGAAATTCAGAGTAGTAGAAACAAAGAATATACGGTATTGGTAAATAAATATTAATTAGGAAGGCTAAGTCTCCACTGAACAAGAATTAGTCATTTCATTCCACTACAGAGATATTTGATTTGACAAAAATCTCAAAACTTGGATCTAACATCTACCATTAGGGTGCAACAATTTTATATGTTCTTAAAGTAATCCCCCTCTTCCAAAGCATTAATCAAGGATCCACTAGTGCACTCAAATAAATAAATAAAAGTAGAGAACACTGAAGTTTGTATGTTGATACATTCACCTTGTATTGCTAAAACAATACATTAATAATTAATAGTATTAATTCCATGGCTGCCATATAAATGTGAACCTGCAGCAACAGTAAATGTAGATGAAGACACATAAACCTGCAGAAAGATTTTTAAGATACTCATTACCAGATAGGGTAAAAAGCAGCAAAATTTAGAGTCAAGTCTGTAAATTAGGAACACTATGGATACAATGTATTTTCAATTTTAGTGTGGTATTAACAATCAATTATTTTATCTTCGTGGATAAGACTACAAAATCTTGGTTAGGTGTATTTGATACAGACTAGAAACCAAGAACTAGAACATGAAATGTGCAAGTGGCAAATTGCTAGCAGGAACAGCTAATATTACAAGAGAACAGAATCAAGACTCAAAATTTCAACAAAAGAGGATGCTAGAATGAAACAAACAAGGAAAATATAATGTAAATAAACAGAGGTCAAAAGAACTTATAGCTAGTCAGAGCTGGAATGGATCTTGGAAATAAATGATTAATGCAATGCTCTAATTGTGCAGATGAAGAAAACGATGACCACAAGTGTCCTACAAGGGGTAATACCTAAAGTGAACAGGGGAGTGGATGTGTGTCGGGCAGTTGAGTGCCTGCCTCCCACATGGGAGGTCCCAGGTTTGGTTTCCAGTGCCTCCTAAAACCAGACAAACAACAAGCAAACAAATGAAAAAGCCAATTCATGGGAGCCAATGTGGCTCAGTGGTTGAGCACCGGCTTTCCACTTAGGAGGTTCCAGATTCAATCCCTGGCCAAGGTACCTTAAAAAAAAAAAAAAAGAAAAATATACTTTTTTAAACTTAATATTTTTTTCCCATTTGTACAGGGGTAATGCACTGTATTAAGTATGTAAGGTCTTACCTACATGGTTTTTATTACAAAAACTAATAAAGTATTCTCTAAATTGAAAAAAAGGTGAATAGAAAAGCTGAAGCATAATAATACATCATATTGAAAAGCTGGGAGGTCTGGGAGCATTATCGAGTCAATGAGCACAAAAACAAGTTTGGGTGAAGTTTACAATGTTGGTGAGAGCAGATATTTATTTATACAAGGTGTTTGGAAAGCAATTTGATAATATCTGCTATTTTTAAATGTTTCTATCCTTTGACCTAGTAATTCTCATACCTAAGAACTTATCTCACAAAAATACTTAGACAAACACATAAGGATATTTATGCAAAAACAGTAACTACAGAATTGCTTTAATAAAGGTATTTGGAAACAACCAAAATGTCCATTAATAAAACACTGAGAACTACCCTAATTTTCCTCCTGTTGGACAGAATACAAACAGTGAATAAAGTAAGGTATATGCACTCACTGGAATATTATTTGGATTTTTAAAAAATTATTTGATAGAATGGTTTTAACGAAGAAAATTTTTAAGAGGCAAAATACATAAAACTACATAGGATTCCAAATAGATATATACTTATACACACATACACATACACACACAGTAGCTCTCTGAATAAACCCAACTCACTGGATTCACTGGCATTTTCTATTCACTCTTAAAATAGAAATTAATTGCCCAAAATACACCATACATTTACAGCAGCAGGTGACTGTCTAGAATGCCTGCCCACTTGCACTCTTACACTGGAGTTGTATGTTTACTGCTAAACTATTTGTCAGAAATACGTATTAATATCATCAGGAGGTTTAATTATATATTATATATATGATATATGAATATAAAAAGAGAGTTGTTTTCTAGGATGACCAAGTTTAAAGTTTTAGAAACGTGATAAAGGTAGGTCATTAAATATACTGCTGTGCAATTAGATATGGGCAAGAGAAATGGGAAAGTTTGGGGGGAAATTCAGAAATATCTAGGATTCTGTAGTCTGAGGAGTTCAGAAGAAACTTTAAAGAAACAAAATTAGAGGGGCCGGCTCGATAGCCCAGTGGATAGGGCGCCGGCATACCACATGGGAGGCCCCGGGTTCAATTCCCGGGGACCTCTCCTAGCGGGCAGACCGCCTGGAGAATGGCTAGCCGCCATGGGCAGGCCGGAGCCGCCGTGGGCAGGGCAAGAAGCTGCCACGGACAGGGCAAGAGCCACCACGGGCAGGGCAGGTCGCCCGCGAATGGAGCGCAGCCAGCCACTCGCGAACTGAATCAAGCGCCGGCCGTGAACGGACGCAGAGACCGCCCACAAGCGGGGAAAGCCGTGCCTGCGCAGTGACCACTCTCGGCGCATCGCCGCAGCGGGGGAAGGGGAGATATGTAATAAAATAAATAAATCTTTAAAAAAAAAAAGAAGCAAAATTAGAGATTGTAGATGATACATTAGAAGTGTGCTGACACAAGAAAAACAATGCGCAACTTCAATCAATGGAACCACAGACAAAGAAAAGCCTTGGTTCTGTATCAAAAATGGTATCTGAATATACATTTAAGTGTTTGAAGCTAAAATAAAATGCTTAAAAAAGAGGTAACGTAAACCACAACACATACAAACTACACCCAAAGTTTTCACCTGAGCAACTGTCGACCTGGATTGTGTCAGACAAGAGGGCTTGTACTGTATGCCTACACATACAAACACAGAAGAAAAAGTTGAAACAAAAGGTACAAATCTTTACAGTGGTTATCTCTGGACTATACGACTATGAGTGATTTATTTTTCCTTTTCTGATTTCAAGTTTTCTATGATGAACATGTATTACTTTCTATATACAAATATTTTTAAAAATCAATCAGTAGAAAGCAAAGATCAACACAAGAGGTCAATTGGTTCTGTATTTGCTTGGTAGCCTTTAGAGGAGGTAGTGCCAGAATATATGTAAAAAAAAGAGGGAAGAAGATCTGGCTTGATAACAAGAGTTATCCTGGTGTTTGGGACGACCATATACCAGATTTGGTTCAACATAAAAACTTTCTACAATTCAAGCAACCTGAAAAAAAATGTTTGCTTCAAGAGATTGTAACCCCATCACTGACAGTGTTAATGTAGAGACTGACAGCCATCTGTCACAGATGTTTGGAAAAGATTCCTGCATTTCTAAGATTGATGACTTCTCTAAGGTCATTTTCCCCTCCAGGAGTCTATGATCCTCTTGAAACTAACAATTACAGAATTTAGAATCAGTATTCCATAGTGGTTATGAAAACAGGCTCTGACCTTGAACAGTGTATTTAAATCTCAGCTCTGCCACTTACTAGCTGTGAGATCCTGAGTTAAGTTATTTAACCTCTCCTGCACCTTAGTTTTCCTCATCTGTAAGAGGGAGCCTGCCTCACTTACAGTAGAACCTGGCAAATAACAAGAGTTCCGAAATGATAAGTATTACTTTTTCTACAATAGAACAAGAATGTACATACATGTAAACATTTTATTTTTTCTTGTGTGCTGACACAAGAAAAACAATGCGCAACTTCAATCAATGGAACCACAGTCAAAGAAAAGCCTTGGTTCTGTATCAAAAATGGTATCTGAATATACATTTAAGTGTTTGAAGCTAAAATAAAATGCTTAAAAAAGAGGTAACGTAAACCACAACTCATACAAACTACACCCAAAGTTTTCACCTGAGCAACTGTCGACCTGGATTGTGTAAGGCCCACAAAGATATGAAACACATACACTTCAGAATGTTGACTTCAGAATGTTCTATCTTCTTGGAGGAAAAAAGAAGAAAGGGAGGGAAAAAAGCAAAAAAAAAAAAAAAAATCAACAACAAAAGGACTGATACCAATGCTTTAGGCAGAAGAGACATCCGTACAACTCAAACATTACTGTACACCGACATCAAAGACTCAGACCTGGCCTGCAGTAGGTACCTCCCCTGCCTTCCACACAGTTTCAGGGGTTTACAACTCGTAGACTTTACCGTTCTACTTTTTAAAAACTTAAGAGAAAAATTTTAGATTGATCTATTTAACCTTTGAACTAACAAACACTGTCTTATTTATTACTATGGTGCCATCAAATTACTTCATCGCTTTCCCACTGCAGACAGCACATGGCTAGTACTCAGGAAAATTCCTTTTGTGGGTGTGGCAATGTGGGAACAGATATATTCATATGAAAGATTATAATAGCTATGACTCTACCATGATCATGGATACTGAAAACTGTATCTGCTAGATCTGCGCTGTCCAAGACAGTTGCCATTAGCCATATGTGCCTACTGAGCACTAGAAATGTGGCTAGTCTGTCTGAACTGCAACGTGCTGCGAGTATAAAATGCACATGGATTTCAAAGACTTAGTACAAAAATTTAAAAGAAAGTAAAATATCACATTGATAATTTATATATTGATTACATAGAAATAATATTTGGGATATATCGGGTCAAGTAAAAAATATTATTAAAATTAATTTCCTCCTTTTTTTTGCTTTCTTAAAGTGGCTACTTGAAAAATACATTTGTGACTGGCATTGTATTTCTATTCAATAGTACTCTAGTTAGATGGATACTTGTTATATTAACTCATTAACCATACAGTCAATAACAAAGAGTTTCTACTAATGTCAAACAGTTTCAGAAGGGTCCCAGAAATAATCTGCATAACCTTTGGTTAAGAAGTCAGCCTCTATACATACATACATACATACACATACACATACACACACACACACACACACACAGACTCTTATCCTGCCAAAAAAAAAACAATACATTTCCTAGCTGCGGACTCCTATTTTGTACTGAGCTTTCATGTGCAAAAGGGAATCAAAAGGAAAGAAAAACAACTTTTCTCAAGG